>JANZLQ010000060.1:5376572-5433819 GCA_026212715.1 Elanus axillaris
AAAGAAAAGAAAAGAAAAGAAAAGAAAAGAAAAGAAAAGAAAAGAAAAGAAAAGAAAAGAAAAGAAAAGAAAAGATGTTGAAATAGTTCCTGACTCCTGTTTTTCTTGAGGAGGAAGAAAATGGCTAAAGAATTGGAAGTGAGATATGTGGAGAAATTACACTGCTCTTAACACAAGCAATATTTAGTAATTTCTTAGCCCTGGCTTGCAGTCAGTCATCCTAACCATCTGCTCAGAACGGAACTTTTTCTTCTTCTTCAGTGTAGTTGAACTATATCAACAGAAACAATTTTTTCAGGGAGAGTAAATGTACCGCTACGAACGGTTTGATGAAAGACTGAATCTTTGTATTCCTGGAAAGTAAGTCTTCCTGTAACAAGCAGCTAACGTTTGAACACGTCAAAGCAAGCCTTTTAGAACAGGAGATAAGAGCACTTGAATGATTCTTACAAAGTGGTAACTGGCCCAAAAGAAAATGTTGTGTATGGCAATTTATTCTGGGAGTTACATTTTCCTCGGCCTTGAAAAGAACTTTACCATGACTCAGTATGCTGGGCTTCTCTCCCACTCTCATTTGAGAGATTTGGGTCTGAAATACAGACCAACTGTACAAGCAAACATTTTATTCATAGAGGCAATGTTATTGGCATAGGCGGTGGTATGATAATGGTCAGATCCATATTAGGAACGGCTCGTAAAATAATGTCAATCTGAGGTGGGGTGTTTATTCATGGTTTTAATTTTAACTATGCTGTTAAATGCTATGCTGCAGAAGCTTTAATGTTTAAGCAACTCTATTAATCTAAAAGTACTGTTATTGATAAAAATTCTTTTGCTTTTTGAATTGGTGAATAACACACCATCAGAAAGCCTTTATTGCTGGTATAAGCTACAGCTGTGCTGGAAGGGACAGCTACGCTAACCTAGTGTCACTATCTCAGCATGTGGCCTGTTCAAAGTCATTGTTTATGTGGACTTTCGACCATATGGAGTTATCAACATTTTATTGTAAAAACCTTAGAGCTGCTTTGTATTTCCAGAGTGAGAATACAGCAGGAGAAACTCTGTTTTCTCCTTTCAAAAAGGAAAAGGAAAAGGAAAAGGAAAAGGAAAAGGAAAAGGAAAAGGAAAAGGAAAAGGAAAAGGAAAAGGAAATAAGGAAAAGGAAATAAGGAAAAGGAAAAGGAAAAGGAAAAGATTTCTCTCTCCCCCTAGTAATCCTCTCCTGTTAGAAATATATGTCAAGTTATAAATACCAACACGTGTAAGTATATATATACACTTATTAATATATTGTATAATCTCATATTTTTGGGTAGTCTACCTCCTCACTCTCAAATGCCTGAGACTGACTGTGCTGGCAATGTCATTTCACCTCTGAGAGAAGGGATAACTCTTCCTCCGAGGGGTGCCCCATGATTGCACCCCCCGGGCTGGACCTGCCTCTGCAACAGCGAATGCTGGGGTAGAAAACGAGCTGCTTTAGCACATGCAACATCCCGTGGGCCCAAACACATGGGGCATTCTTAGGTGGTATTAATATGTAAGTAGGTGGTTAGGGCCCTGCCAGGCATGCTTGGGCAGGCTGCCCAAGGCCCCGGTGTGGGTTGCGTGCAGGCACAATGCGCCCTTGTCCGCTCCTGGGAAGGCATTTTGAGCAAGTGAGGTAGACATACCTCTGGAAACCCGAGTAAGGCAAACTGTTCCGGTTCATGTTAAGAGGGAAAAGGAAATGAATAAACATTATAAATCTTCGTTAGCCCAGCAAGAGTGAAGAGCATTCTTTCAGGCACAATAAAGACTAACAGAAATAACAGGTAAGTAAGAGTAAAAGGATTTTTTGAGCTCTCCTCTGGAGTGAGAATCCCATGAAAACCCCTGGAAATGCTCAGATGTATGTTGCTAAACCAAGATACTTCCTGGTTAGTGCATGCAGAGAGTCCTAACAAAACAGTGTATCGTGACAAAAATATCAGTTTGCTGAACCTGAATGTTTTCCCCCAAATTGACAAACATTGCTCTATTAAAGATCTGGTTTGAAGAAATTTCCTCGGTCCATCCTGGGGCTCTGAAGTCTTCCACGTTTACTGCTGAAGAACTAGAAGCCTTGAAAACTTGAGCTGCAGCTCCCCAAATCTGGGTTTCAGTAGGGTGATACGGTAGTAGCTCCAACAAAAAAAATGTTTCTCAAGGTTTTTATACCAGCAAGCCTAGAATTACCTTGAGTTTGCATAGCCCCAGGCTAGTCCTGCAAAGGCAGCATCACTGACTGGGTTGGGATTCAGTAGTGGTTGCATTCCCTCCCGCCTGCCTCCCAGGTGGGTTGGGGACGGATACATATCCCAGTTCTGGAACATCACGTGTCTGAGTTTCTGAAATGAGGTTTTGAAATTCTAGCTTGTGGGAAATTGCTGAGTATTTGATTTCATAATTAAGGTGGAAGGAAATACTACATCAAAATACCATAAGTCCACGCAAATAAGAAAATCTGTGTTTTGGGTAATTCCAGTCTAGCCTCCTTGCTGTTTTCTTAGATCATTGATTAACTACGTACAAAGAAACATTCCTTTTCCAAGGAAATAACATGTATATAAGGATATATAATTTTTTTAATCCCTACATGCACAGTAGCAATAGTTGAAATGGTATGGGGCTTTGGTAACTTCTGATGGGGCTTTGGTAATGCTGATGAGACTATTCAGTTGCTGGAAAAAGTCTACCCTACAGATGATATAGCAAAATTACTCCAATAGCTAAGGGTACATCAGTGGCACTAGGACAAAGATTCAGATAAGGCAAAGCCACATACAAATGAGTATGAAGATGGGAAGCATATGTGGCCGTATGAAAACTCAAAGCAGATGATGGAACAACTTAAGAATAGGATGATCAAAGTTACATATATAACCAGTTAGATCAGAAAACTCCAGCGAAGGGAATAGTGGTGATAATGGACAATATATTGAACAAGCAAAAAAGACAATGCTGTCACAGAAAAGACAAACGCTACACTAGGTTGTGTTAATTGGAGCATCATATGTAATACAAGGAAGGCAGTTTTTCCGCTTGGTTTGACTCGGCTGAGCTTCATCTAGAGAGCTGCACTTAGTTTGGGCTACCACATTTTTCAAAGGATGTAGACAAATTAGAAAGTCTTAAGAGAAGGACATCAAAAATGATAAAAGGTGTTGAAAATAAGGCCCAGGAGGAAAGCTTAAGAGACTGGGATATGTTCAGGCTAGAGAAGAGAAGCCAAAAGGGAGACATAATAACTCTCAGTAATTGCATAAAGGGGTGTTACCAAGAGGACAGGGACCAATTGTTCTCATTAGTCAATGGGGACAAAACAAGAAGTAATGGACTTTAGCTGCAACATAGAGAATAGGGTTAAATATTAGGAAAAACTTTATAACTCCAGGAACAGTTAGGTCATGGAGTGGACCATCAAGGCATTTTCTAGAATCACATCCACTGCAGGATTTTAAGGCCAGATTTAACATCTAATCTATCAGCAGTGGTTTAAGTTTAATGAAATCAATCCTGACACAATACATGAAGGAAGGAGAAAAAAAGGCTGGGCTGAATGACCTGCATGGGATGTGTTTGCTGGTAAATGGCTCTGTGATTCTCTGACCCCATGCAGTACAATAAGAGGTTTATTTGCTGTTGCTAATTTTTTTCCCTATTTGTAATCCGCATCTTCATCTGGAAGAGCAAATGCCAAGATGTGTTTTCCAGGCTTACATTAATACTGAGATGTATCCACCTTATGCATTTAGAGATGTGACCATGTTTCCCATCCTCAGACCAGCTGGTGAGCAGTGTGCATGTAGAGCGTCAGCTGGGAAGAGAAGCTTCCATACCTTCCAGCCGCAGCATGACTCTCGGGTCTAAGTAGTGGCCAGTTGTTCCTGACACCTTTCTGCAGCGTGCTGCAGGTAAGGGCAAGGTTTATCTTTGAAACCCTTTCAAACCTTCAGCCCATACTTTCTGTTAACTAGTAAAAGCACAATTTACTCCCTAAACCTACATTTTCTCGGCTTGGAGCATGACAAATGCTGAAGCAAATCTCTTTCATGAACACAGTGCCCCTAGCCTTACACTACCTGTTTTGCTCAACATACTTTATGTAGCTCGGGCTGTTAAAGCTCAAGCTAAAACCACTGTGCATCAGCATCTGCAAAATGAGCATTAGGACTAGTATCGAAATCCAGGACACCAACAGCTTATACTAACGACAAACTTTTTCAATTACTCTAAGTAATTCCTAATGTATAAATGCAAATGAGATTAATATTTAAGCCAAAATTCTGAGGTACCAATATACAATTAAAGAGAAAGGGAGAGGGGGGATGTTTTTCTTTTTGTTGTCTACTGCATTGAAATACTAAGTGTCCTCAAACCACTGCTTAATGACATAGACTGGAAATGAAGTAGCTGAACGAACCCCCTATATAGACATGTTCTGCCAACAACCATTCCAGTGCCAGCAATAAATTCCCAGACTAAACAGTTTAAATTTGGCATTCTCATTTATGATGCTGTTCTTATGCTACACTCACAAGATTGATTCTCTGAATTCAAAGTATTCTAGCAAATGAATTATTAGAAATGTGAAATTTTGGATGACAACCATATGTCTACACCAAATTAATCTGATATTTGAACAAGCCACTATTCTTATCAAGAGAAATTTGTGGTGGGTTGAACAATAATAGCTACAGTCAGGGTCAGTCAGTTTTCCACTCTAATTCCTACTTTCAGGAGACTAATTCCAATGCTGACTGGAGCCTGACAACCAGCTCTCAGATGAGACAAGATGCTTTTTTTAGTAACCAATGGAAATACAAGTTTCATCCTAAATCTTCATAATTTTTTTTTTCTAAATTTCACCTGACTTAAAGAAGAAAAAAAAAAATCTTACTCTTGTATAACTAAAATGGTTTTCAATTTAAATTGGAATTTGTCCAAAGGCTAGTTCAGAGCGGTTTAGGTATTCTGGCAATGAAAAAGGAAGAAGTATGAATGCTTAAAAATGGACTGCAGAACAAAACAAACAGAAAAAGCTTCACAAGCATTTTCAAATGTGGACTTAATATGCATGTGTAGCAGCTGGATTGACACAATGGACCCTAACGGCTCCTTCAGGTTCCTTTCATACTGTATTATTCACTCTGCAGCCAGAGTACCAAAGACAACATTTTTTGGAAAAAGCCTATATTTTTGCAAACAGCTGCATTTAGACAATGACACAGGCGATGTTATCATATGACTGTCCCAATAGAAAAGTGCTCTTGTTTAATGGAAGTATTTAGTATCTGGGTATAAGGTCGTCCATGGATTAGCAAAAGATGCAAGTCAGAGCACTACTTGGTCCAGGGCTGTGAAACCTTTAGCTGACAGATTCCATAACCAAAAATAATGTATTCTTGCCATTTATTTCCTCACCTGCCAGTTTCCAAAGACCATTCAAATTTAAAAAATGTTGCTTACATAACTAAGCTCATTTTCTGTTAGAAATAATGAAAGATGTTTTGGATTTATTGAGCAATTTTATCTGATTTATGAAAACCACTTTTGTCCACTCTTTTCTATTACAAGTAAAGTGTACTGTACTGGGAATACTGAGCTAATGCCCTCGAGGAAGACCATGTGACTGCAATTATTTATGAATTAACATGTCACAGATTTGAAGCTTTGAGACAAACACATTTCCCAGCTGCACATTTGTGACTTCTGAGTTTGTAAATGGAACAGATGAAATAATGACTTGCTCTTCCTATCTATTCCTCTTACATATTGGTTAGTTTTCTTGCTGGATACGTAAAGACAGGTAGGAATACTCACGCAGATATTTATCATTCTCAGAGAGTGTAAATTAAACATGTCATTACTTTATCAGCTATGATAATAAATACTTGATGCCAGACTGTATTTCTCTACAAGTTATCATTGCTATCATTGTTTTTAATACATTGTTTGCCTTTAGAGATACAAAAATAATTTCTGAATGCTAATGCTGCTTAAAGCCAACACAGTACAGGAGTAAAACCCTGCAACTAAAGAGTGAACTGCTTTATAAAGCACAGTAACATGTGCTTAGTTAATGCTTTAACTTGATTTGTGCTTTGGGAGCCAAACAATAATTTGACTGATATTATTAGATACATACTTGCTTGGTTTGTCCTGCAAACTTAAAAGTCAAGCTGAAATCAAACTCAGATGTCTTAATCGATAGCACAAACATAAAGGCAAGAAATATATGTAGAATACATATGGTTTTGCTGTCATATATAAACAAGTGTAGCTGATACACATACATACATATATTTGTTAGCTGACTATGCAAATTGAGATGAAAGCCCATTTTCAAGCATGACCTGTGATAAACAAATGCATATAAATAAACAATAAACCAAGATAACACCAGAATAACATCAATTAAAACAATTACAACGACTTGTAGTCATCATGAAGTATTGTTTCAGTTCCATCTTAAAACAGGAAAAGCTCCCAATTGTTCTTAAATCAACTGGTAACTGATTCCACATTTGTGGAGCCTTGAAACAAAAAGCTTTTTATCCCTAGTTTGTATTCATTCTAGGGCATGGTAGTTCCACAGTATGAATAGAGTGTAATGTATAAGTTGCTCCAAGTGAAAGTGGCAGGTTAAAATAGTGGACACTGATTAACACACTACTCTAATTGCTATTTTATATCCATATTTTAAAAGTAAGAATTTGCAGGGGAAAAAAAAGTCATATCTAAAGTTGACACAACTGGCAAGTTGAAAGCGCAGTTCAGATCTATGGAATTTTACATAGCATTTGATATTATGCCAGATACACATGCGTAAGTACAGAAAAAAGCCCCACAACAGAATATGATGTAGAAAAAAGCCTTGGAATTCTGATAATCAGTCTGTGCTATTATCAACCTGAATACAGCCTGCTAACAGCAAGGCAGAGAAGAAGTTAAAGGTGAAATTTATATCTATCTATATATAATGTACTTATTTGCTGCCTCTTCTTTAAATATATAAAGAAACCACCAAAAAATCTTTTCTGTCCTTCAAGCCCATTTGTTTCTCAGGTACTGATTTCCATGTTTTCCCTAGATAAGTCCTCAGGAGTCTGGAGAACTGGTAGGATTATGACATCAAAAGGGACAAAAGATTGGAAGCTGTTTAATGACAGGAGGGTGGGACATTTAAATCATACTCTTTAAAAGTGGTTTTTTTTCCCCATAAGCACTTACAGGACTTAAATTCCTGACAAACACAGGAGAAAAAGGCCCCGTCAGCCCTTTGGAAAAGAGTTCTGAATACTGCAACTTGCAAAGTTCCCTAGAAAGTCTTCATGAAAAAGGGGGGAAGGGTATCAAGATTTCATATTGCTAAAGTTAAAAATAAAACAAAGATAAAAGTAAGAAAGCTCAGTGGCTGTTGTTGCTTTATAAATCACAAAGGCACTGTAAAGGACAGAGTAAAAAGGAGTAATTTTTACCCTTTCCCAGTCTTTTATAAAGGTCAGATTTGGGGGATTGCTGCACTGCCACCGAACCCCCGAGAAAGAATATTCTGAGAATAGAAAAAAGAAGGATGGCATGCCTGGAAAGGCGAGATGTCTGCGTGAGAAAGGCATTTTGGAAAAGAGCCTGTCGCCCACAAAGTACTGCAGAATAAAGTAATCGGAGCTGAGCCTGAGGCAAGCCATGGCTCCTGCAAACAGGCAGGAGGGGAGGCCTATGCCGTGCCCCCGAACGTCGTGCCTGCGTCGCTGGTGCCCATACGTGGGGCAGGCAGGATACCACCGGCACGATACTCACCCTTTCACAAGCTTGTGGATGAGCTTGTGGTCTCGGCCAGAGCTCCGTCACAATTTACCACCGCTCAGCATCAGCCACTTCCCTTGGATCAATGGCGGAACGGTGCAAAAGTGGTACTTCTACAGAGAGGGGACTGCTGGGATGGAAGAAAAGGGTCTATGTGTGTGGATTTATGACCCTGGAGACTGCAAACCTGCTGGACCACAGCACTGCAAATGGAGGAAGAGGACAGTAGGTCATGCTTGATACTTTCGCAGAGACAGCTCGCTTTCCAACCACTCCGAGCCCTACCTCCCATGCTGCGGTCTGCCACAATGCCCTTTTATTCTGGTTTCTTGCTAAGGATGAGGATTTCGAAATCTAATGCCCTGTCTGTCCAAGAGGTGAACCATGCTATTTTTAACTCCCCAGCACCTGCAAAGGCACAGAACGCAACTGTCCTGGAGGGCGAGCAATTTGGTCAGCCCAGCTGCCTGCAGTAGCTGACCGAGTCCTGTTTTATCCTCACTGTTATGCACTTACACAAAAATCTTAGGTCTTCCTCTGTGAATGCAGAAAAATCTCCGTAGGGAAAACCAAAGCACCAAGATCAAACACTTGGCCCCGATGAAAGTAAAGGGAGCAGGCTGCGTCCCAATGCTCACCTTAAATACCGAGGGAGGTCTTTATAAGGATCTGCATATCACTGATAGCCTGATATTTAAATCCTGCACAAGATGAAGGACTGACAAATCCAGGAAAAGGTATATTTTGTTTTGTTCTAGAGTAAACAATTATGAAACATGTATGCATTATGTCATGCAGTGAAGTAATAATTATAGTAATAAAAACCATGGTCAAGTTTAGGTTCAGATGCAGCTTTATGAGACCACAGTGCCACAGTTAGATGCTGACTACTGAGAATCTCTGATCAAAAGTGGGTCATCCTCAGCATCAGTGTAGGAAAAATCTGAGTTTTACAAAGGACAGACAGGAAACTAGGAGGTTAATATAGCAGCCTCATGGGAGTAGAGGGTGTCTGTGAGTGATACAATGATATTCAGTCTGCAAGTTCTGTAGATCCTCAGCATGAAAGCATGGCAAGGGAGAACACTTAGTTGGAACCTACACTTAATCTGGTTATATTAACCCTTACTAGCTGGATAGCCTTGGAGTCCTAAACCCCAACAAACCAAAATAAAAAGAAATGAAATAAAATGAAAACATTCAGCTGGAGAAAAGTTACATAGTCGTGGAAAACTGGCAAAAAATAGATCAAATTTTGAGCCTAGCAACCACAGCTATGTGCCTTTAAACTTTGCACCTGCATGAAAACCAACTTTTCTGAAATCAGGAATCAGAGGAATGGTCCGACCCAGTTGCAGCACATCACCTAATGAGTTTCCAATTACAGGAGAGTATTTTGCAGTAACATGGCAACTACGTGTTAACTCCATCGGAAACTAGGATGGCCCTGCAGAAAGCTTGAGCTGCTGCTGTGGCTTTATAACACGGTCAGTCAATAACTTATCTCCAGCCGGCCTCAGAAAGGCAGTTGTAACTGTCTCCAGTTTTGCTACTTTAGTGTCTTCATTATTCACACAGTTCCTTCCCTAGCGCTATCTTATGATTGCTGATAGAAACCAAATGGGTCTGATACTTTTGTCTGAGTATATCTAGCAATTCTGTCCTTAATTAAACACAGTGGTTCTTCACAATGGAAGGCGGCGAAAAGTGAGAAGAATTCTCTGAAGTCTAAATTGTTTCTTTCCACTCATACAAAAGGAAACAAGAATTTTTTTTTCTTGTTGCTGAAAAACTGTGCATCTGTTTTTTTTAAAGAATCTGCTTCTGATACAGCAATCACATGTTACATTAAATAACCCAGAACTCACTACAAGACAAATCTTAATTTCAGTAACAGCAGATTAACCTTGAAATTTCAACCAAATTCTTTGGTTAAGGTATTCCAAAGACAAATAATATGTCTTTTTTAAGTCTCATAGTAGGAAATGTTATGTTCAGAAGCAAATGAAATTTTAAGAAAGGGCACCTGGGCATTTCTAACCATGAAACTAAGGCAAGAAGAGTCCTCGGTGACTGCCATGGTTAGTCAAAAAAGGTTTAATTCCTTTCCCAGATGAAATCGTGTTTATCTCTATGAAGTGCCTAGCTTCTGTGAAAGACATCTACTTTACCAGGGTAAGAAGAGGCTGATGACCGAGCAGCAGTCGGGGAAAGCCAAAACTAGAAACCCAAGCAGAGCAATAGCTAGAAGCAGTTGTGAGAGAACCTCTGAAACCCACAGCTAATTTGGGAGAGGATAAAGGATGCATATAATGAAAGATGTGGGAGGGAAGAGGGGACTGTAGCGGTCTTGATACCTTCTAGCAACAGGGGGTTGAGGCAGAAAGAATCAGCTTGATGGAAGATGGCTGAGGTGGAAATAGCGTCCAAGCCATTCACTTGATGCAGTCCGGTGTTGGCTGGGTAATCCCAGCACTGTTAGGCTGCGGCATGGACTATAGGGCCCTGAGGTACTCATTTTGCAGGTTGCCCAAAGTCAAGGAACCTCCAGTTCTGTACCTGGTTTTAAGTACTTGAAAGATGAGTGAAAGTTAGGAGAGCAGTTCTTCAAAACTCTCCCTAGAAGAGAAACACAATTCCTGAGAGTAAATCCCATACTAGATAGCTTGACCTGCTTTCAAGGGAAATTAGGATCTCTGCTGTTCATCACAGAGGAAGCTGAGGAAAACTCAGTGTCAGCACATCTCTGATATGCATCGAAGACAGGTCTTAGCCTTTGTAGAGAAACTTTAGTGGGACTGTAAGTTTCTGAGAAGAAAATGTTCATGAAAGTAAATCTTAGAAGGAGGTGTTTCTGCAAGTAGTTTATGGAATCAAAGTGGTGACACTTTGGTGAATCTAAGGGAAGATACTAGATGGAAAGGGAATGAGTTAGCAAAGCAAGCAGGGGAAAACACCTCTTGGTCCATGATTCCAGAAGGGTTGAAACCAATGTCAGGAAGATAAGGAGAACTAGGATTCAGGCACGCCAGGTAGCTTCTTATCTTACTATAAAGCTGACAGTCAAATCACGAGAACAGAGGGACAGAAGAAGAATTTGACTTAACAAAAGAAAATGTCTGGTAAAGGAACTAACTCCACTTGTTCATCCACTTTCAATTTGAGGGTTTTAGTTTTTTGCTGGTTTGCTACCATTCAGATCATAACACATACAGAAAGACCAGGCTTAAATAGATTATTTGACTGATATTTTTCAATTTCTTTGCCAACTAACTTGCTATGGCAGATAATGGTCTGCCTGAAAAACTGCTTTTTCAGGCCTCTGACAGCAGCCACAGTGAAATTGAGAGAGGTCAAAAGAAGTCAGCTGCCATTTTCACTCCCATTTTTTATGGAAATGGGCAACAGACTGGTGAAGACATTGTGAAGGCTCTAAGGCAATCACTCTTTCAATTTGTCCAATATTAGTTTCAATAAGAACTGAGAACAGAAACAATTGCCAGCAGCCCCTAGTTGATTTGTTAAGACTCACTCTTGTCCACTTCAAATCACCTTTGACATTTACGAGCTCAACTTTGCAAAAATCATTTGAGTATTATTATTTTATCTGATGCCTCTATTATGCCAGTGCCTAGGCTACCATAATGCTAAAAGTGATGCATAGGTATCAAGAACACCATTGTTTCTTATGTCTCCACTTTGTGGAAAACAAGGAAGCTTTTGTTATTGTATACAGACCCAATACCTCCAGCATTACACATGAAACATATAGTTTTTTGCAAAGATTTATCTCTATATAACCAAAGTGAATTTGAAAAAAGGGAGATCTAGTTGGGCAGACATTCACAACAAGACTAGCACATTGATAGCAAATTAGCTTTCCCCGGCACCTGCATTCTCCTCTGTAGAAACCATCTTTGTAGACCTCATAGTGCATAATAAGCAAAGAAATGCTAATAAAGAACATTTAAATCACTTCAGGTTTGTATTCTTTGCTTGCATGCAACTCTCCTTTGCAGAGTCACAGGAAGAAGAAGAAAAATAAAACTGTGCCAAACAAGATAACAATGGTATTGACAAATATTCCTAGGACACAAATGCACACTGTGATTTACTCAGTATGATTCCAGCATGCAATTTAGGGGTCGGAAGAAAATGCCTATCTGGGTCAAATAGTTTTAGAGAGAGTGACCAAGAAAGAGAGAGAGAAAATAATATCAGTGTGGGATGGAAAATCATTTGAACACAAATGAAAGAACAGCGGAGTGGGCAACGCTGAGGACCATGTTTAAGGAGAACTGAACTGCCATGTGCGTTTAGTAACATACATTATGTCTGCAGCGGATCCTGCACTGGGATACAAAGACAGCCAGGATGGCTTTAGACCTGTGGGACCCCAGGCAAGTTGTGGCACAGGCTGTCCTAAATATAATTTAAAGAGAAGAAATAAGTGCAAGGAAAGAAAGTTAGTATTTTCCTGAGGGCTTGTACACAACTGTGGGAGAATAATAATCTCTTTGGGAATGGTTCTTTCTGAGGGCAAACTTGAAGATGAGGGAGTTAGGCTGGACTGAACAAAATTTCTATAGCATGTATAAGGAAATTCAGTCTCTAGCTCTTTTTTATTAAATCTTACGTGCCTCACAAGTACCTAGTAACAATAAGCTTCAGGCATTCTGGAAATGCATACTTGGATTTATTTTAAGACGGGTTCTTTTCTGTGTGTTTAAAGAAATACTTAAAAGTTTCTTAAAATACTGCAATGTAAAGAGTAAATAAATATGAAAGGTGCAGAACTAATAGTAAAAAAAGAGGTGAAGACATTTTCCCTCTTCCTGATTTGGGTGCAGAATAACACATGCTTTAAAGAGTAAACCATCAAATATTCTGTATATGTAAGCCTTCTCTCATTGGTTGCAAGTAAGCTACAAAAATTCCTATTGACTGCACTGTGGAAGGATCAATGCCACTAACACCTTGATATTTGCTCCCACTTTCCATTTACTTTTCACTTGTGACTTTAAAATACAAGTGACAATGAAGCATTGTCTCTATGGTATATAAATGGGAGCTTATTTCCTGCATTTACTCTGGTTTTCTTAGGGGAAAGGGGATTTACAGTTAATAACAAATCCCGTTCCACATTTGGATTATTCCTGTGTACAGTAAAAACTCCTTGAATTTCAAATAATGCCAATTTCCATCTCTTCAGCTGGAGAGGCAGTGAGGACTCTGGTGCGTGCTTTTTATCTCAGAACCATAAGTGCTGTGGTAAAGGAGTCGGCCATAAATAATCCCACATGTCACCAAGGCCAGTGATAAGCAAATGCTTCTGGAAAGGCCCTTGCTCCCTAATCTTCACGGACCTGTCACACTGCATGGAGACGGCCTCCGCAGCAGGTGAGTCGCAATGACCAGCTCCAGGCACAGCGGGTGCTGCCGTCCTGGTCTTTGCTCCCTTGGCATTTCTGTGCAGAAGTAGCATGGAAATGTCCACCACCCTCGACTGCCGCCAGTAATGGATGGGCATATGGAGAATGATTTAACTGATTACCAAGCCTGTCGTGAACAGTATTTTATCAGCCGGCAGCAACTTGCAAAAGAAGGAGCTGAACAGACATTATTAAACCTACACTGCACCATTACATAACTAATATCTTCATAGGAGGGGAAAGACAAATAGAGAGAAATACAGGCTTTTGTTTTTTTAAGAACACGTTTCTTATAAAAGCTTCTTGTAATAAAGAAAAATGAACAAGAACATCATATTGAAACTTCAGCAAGCAAATCTGTTTAAAACTGTGGCAAACTCAAATAGTAGCAGAGGTAATGTTTAGTTTGTCTGCTATTATATTCCCTCTATTTAATGGTTTTGCCAGCTTTCTTTCTGGGACATCTATCATTAGAGTATACTGATATTCATCTAATCCTGCTACAACTAATTATATAACCCCCTTAACCAGTACCTTACTCTCTGCCAACAGAATTAAACCTAATGAAATATATCAGTACTGAAGACTCAAATGATGGCAGTTACTATCCCTACAAAAGAATTATAACCAGTAAAGATCACGCGCATAACGTTACAGTGGCAACATCTAGAGAGTGGGAACAGCACGGCAGTGATATTCAAACAGGAACCCAGCACCCCCTCAACCCTGGAACCACTAATAACTTCAGCTGGAACAATTGACAGAGGGGAAATGAATCATTCCCTTTGACAAGAACAAAACTATATTAAAATGTAATAGTTTATTAAACAACTGACTTCAGAAGTTAAATTACTAAATTGCATCTCCATGGGTTTAAGAAGTGCTGTCTGATCACAATAATGGATTGCCTACAAACTTTTATCTTAGCCATCGCCTCCAGAGTTGCTGTATTTAATTATTTAAACATTGTATTAATGAAACATGTTATACTGGTAAGAAAACTACTTTTATCACAACACATGAAAGACAAAAAATATAATATGTGGTTTGCACTGCACAACTGCATTTGCATCCCCCTTGCAAATAGCAAAAAACGTCCTCTCCCTGATCCCCTCTTTCCAGCTGCTCTGCCTGCAAGGATTTGCAGAACTGATTTAATGGCTGCCATTGTTCTTGATTCTGACTTGATTTTTTAAAAAAAAGAATAGAAACCATTTAAAACATTTTGGTGCACCTGTTGTGCTGCATTATGACCCACTGTGATTTCAATTTATGTCACATGAGAACATGCCACTGGAGCACCAAATTGCATCATGTGCAAAAACCCTAGCAGTGCTGGAAATTGATGTCACATCACATTTTCTAATGCATATCTATGCATATAATAGAAACAAGAGAGCTAAGTTAAGATCAAAAAAAGCAAGGAAAAAGAAAATAGGCATGGCATGAATGAGGTTAGGCAGAACCGTTCTGATTTGTACGTGTGTCCTTTAGAGGCTGGAAACCTCTGTTGCACAATGAGACCTCTGTCACTTGAGATACTGAGAACCTAGTAGCAGTAGTAGATTGTCATCTTTTTTGGTGGATCAGCCACAAGGGGGAAGTAAGACACATTTTTAGGTGGGCTTCAGGTGTTTGCTGACATTAGAGAAACACTGTAAATTAAGAAAAGTTGACAAAGATTCCGTGCTCTGGTTAGGGGCAGGATCTACAGATGAATGCTCCTGCCTCATCTCTGCTCAGAGAAAGTCTCTCCTGTTACTTGAAGACAGTCCCTAAGGTTCTCTTCTCGTCCTATCTTCTCCAGCTGCCATCCTGCCTTTCTCCTTGACCAACTGTCCCAAGAGGGATAAGAGAATTTGGCAAAGTACTCTGGAGCACACGAAAGACCAAAACTTAGGTACTTAAATGGAAAATGCAGAAATGAACAAAATATTAATCATATGAGCTTACAGTTAAGCACCTTTGAGAGGCCTTAAGGAGAGAGACTTGGCTTGGAAACCTGCACTATGAACACACTCCTTGAATAATCATGGTTTGTGGAAGGAGATTTCAAATACACTGCAGAATCCTGTTCAGAAGGATCCAGCAATGTTTTTTCCCCTCACAAGGCACATAACAAAATATGCCTTTGCAAAGCACATTTTGCAGTCCAGCAGCCTCTTTATTGGAAAAATGGCGACAATAATATTTCTCTGCTTTACAATTGTATCGCAAATGCTAATGATGACAAAATTCCACAAGAAATGCTTGGAGAGCATTTAAAATGCTAGAAATGCTAAAAAGCCATTCCTTAGCTGCCTAAACAGTGTATTAAAAATCTAACTGCTATTACGTAGCAACTCTTTACAGCCAGAAGAGCAGATGCACTGTGGATTAAACCCAATAAGACACCCTTTTCTTAGGGAAGAAAGAAAAAAACCCCATGATCTGAGTTCTGCTTGGTGCCAGTGATGCTTCCAGTGATGTACTGTGTCCACTTTTTGACGACTGTCCTTAAAAACAGATGTGGACAATTTGGAGAGCAGAGGTCAGAAGAGAATGAGAATGATCAGAAAATAAGACCTGTGACTGAAGGGTGAAGGGATTGTGGTTATTCTACCTAAAAGTAAAGAAGACTGAGAGAGAAATGGTAGCAGCTGAGAGATATGTAAGAGAAAGAGAATAATCTGTATGACAAGCCCAATGTGGATAGGACAAGAAGTAATAGCCTTGAATCATAGCAAGAGGGATTTGGCTTAGACATTAAGAAAAAAATTCTAATTGTAAGAAAAGTTAAGCACTGGAGAAGAACACTTACCTCACCTGGGGAGACTGGGATCTCCACCACTGGGAGATTCCGAGAACAAGGCATGCAGATATCTTTCAGGCACGTTCAAGGTCCTGCCATTTATATAGACTAAGTGGTGAAGAGAGACCTGTTTCCTGTGATTCTAAGTTTTACTAATTTTTACAAACATTGAGAAGAGGTTTGTTTGTGTGAGAACTACAGGGACTAGCCACTTAATGTGTGGAAGCTATTAATGAAAAGCAAGCTTAATGGATCTTCCAAAAATATTCACCTTCATTTGAGTGTGGGAAGGTGATAACCTATAGCTGAAGGAATCCTGTTCTGACAGGAAGAGGACCAGGAAATGAATTCTCCCTGGAAATTTCCTTCTGTGTGGTAGCCAAGCCTGTGGGATGACCTTCCCAGGATTGTTCTCCTTCCACTTATGAGCAGCTGCTGAGAAGTAGCTTTCCGCAGACTGAACAGGTGGTAGAAGGGTTGGGATGCTGGTGAACTTGTGCTCCAGGAGGACAGGAAGGAGCACAAATCCTCAGAGGACGTGCTTCTGTTGTACTTTTCTGTACAGAAAGTGTCCCATCTGAGGTTGGACAGCTAGGTGGTTTTCAGGGGGTTTAAGGACTCTGGATGTCAATAATGTCATGGCAACACCAAGACCATGAAAATGATGGAAAAGTGGTATGACAGACCAGTTATTGAGAGTCCACACTGAGGTCTACTCTCTGGCCTGAAAGGCAACCAGTGCTTTGAGTTCTTCTGCAGGGTGAAGCAGATACTACAGGCCTGGAAAAGGGGCAAGAGAAAGGGTCTTTCCAGGGAAAGTGTGGCTTATGGAAGACTTATACTCAGCTAGGACCTCCACTTAGCTTCAGTGCCCAGCACCTGCCACGTGGCATGGCTCATGTGTTTTTGTTTCTCTCTTGCAATGAATAAACCTTGGCTAGAGGAACAGTTTCAGCTAAGGTTTACCTGCTCCTCACAGGAAAACTGTGGTTTGCCTGGTTGATCAGAGAAGTCAAGCTACCATGGCTTTGAGTGTATGAGATCCATCTATGGTGTGACCAGTGGGTCTAGGATCGCTGGATCTACAGCTCATGTAGCGTACAGGCAGCCTGTGCATAGACAGTGGCTGTTTATCCAGGATTTCTGGATGATAGCTCATTGCTCTAAATGAATCACGAATGCCTGGAAATACTGAACAGGTGATTAGTGTCTGTGAGTCCTGCTTAGAACAGAAAAAACAGGAATATCAGTCTTTTTACAGGCCTGTGGTAGCACTGGATTTGAATTTTTCATATGCATAGTGGCTTTCCATAGAGCATGACTATGAAAGACAGCTTTGGGCACCGTGGAAAAAAGCTGGGCAAAAAAGTAGGGCAGTATCAGTGAAAACCAACATGTATAAATATATCTAGATGTGAGATACTTGTGAGGACTCACAGAGATTAAGGAGAGAATGAGTGATCTGATGAAAGAAGCAGTGTAAGGGATGTTCCTGTTGTCCCACTTGAAGGTCGAACACAACAAGACCATCGGGGGGGCTGTGAAGATAATGGAGGAAAACCACATCCCTACTCAGGGAAGCAAGGCCACTGTTCTTACAGAGTTAAGATTGCCCTGCAATAGTATTGCACACAAAACTCACAGACTTTCCAGGATCTTGACTCGGGAAGGTGCAATTATTTTGATACTAAATTCATGAACCACTCCACGTTAAGAGCATCTTGCTTTGTGATGTGCTTTTGGAAACTCAGAGAGTAAACTGATGTGAGAGCCAGTCCTTCCACATGAAGTACTGACTGTTAGTTTGATGGGCCTGTGCTGTAACCACGTCTGTGCTCTTAGAAGGGCCACAACAAGGACTTGCCTCCTTCATCTTGCTTCTGTATTGCACCCTTCTTAGATGACCTCAAACGAAGATGAGAAGGGCTTACAGACAGAAGGAGAAGGCTGAGGACAAGATTTCTATTTTGAACAGAAAGGCAGGAGCAATATAGAGAAGTGAAATTCAAACAGGTGCTTGTATTTTTTACACCTCTGGTTCAAGTGGATCCTCAAATACTCATGGTCCTGTAGAACTGCAGCCTGTGGGCAGTGGCTGGCACAAATGCAGTATAACCTTTGGTACAACCCTGTTGGAAAAACTGCAGAAAATTCTGTCCCCTTGATTATATGAGAAACTGGAGCAAAAAGTTTCCCTTCATCAACTTTCTTTTTTTACCCACATAATCAATTCTGTGTCCCAAGGACTTTGGTCTCTGCTTTGTCTTGGGATCCTTGTCATGACTGTTTCTCTGATTTCCTTCTGTTGTCCTAGTTTGCTTCTTCCTTCACTGCAGCAAACCCCAGTCAGTTTTAAACAACCTACAGCCCCTGCTTTTCCCACTAGAAAAGCCCACACTGCATTCGTCACGGGCTGTGGTTACCCATTTGGGGACAGGCTTGACTTGATTGCCTTTAAGCATAACAAATTGGGTAGGCAGGATTTTGCAAGACCGGTGTCCTGTTTGTCAGTGCACCACAACACTGCTGCTTACTTGAGCCACGACTGCAAGAGAACTAGGAGTCACCCAGCAATGAAGACTTGAGGCCAGATTATTGACAGTTGCCTATAGAGTATTTCGTTCTTTGTGTTCCAGCTTTGGGTACCCGCTGATGGCCAGTCCTTCATTTGGGAGAGGGGAGGTGTGATATTACACTTCTGCTTTATCCAGCTTGTCCTCCAAGTGGTAAATATGTGTGTGTGGGTATGCACATATGCAAAGAAAACTTAAAATAATTTAAGAAGGAATTACAAAATCCAAGATGCCATAATCTTACTTACTAAAGAAGAAAAAGAAACCAAAAAACCCCTCCTACATATGAGCAGCTAAACATTACTGCATTTCAAAATACAGCCGGGAAAAAAGAATATTGCTGGACTTGGATACAGTAACAAACATACATTGCCATAAAACAATGAATTTGAGGACTTCAGCCAGATCAGCTAGTCACGATGTTCTCCTGTTTTGCCAACATATTCTGATATGAGAAAACATCTGTAAATCCTGATGTAACAATGTACTCTGGGTTATATTCCATTCCCAAATCCTTCAGTAAACAATATATTAAACGTATAGAATACAACACGCCTGAGTGTTAGGAAATGGGGTACAGTTTTGTGTCTGCTGTTGAAGCTGAGGGAGTATTCATCCTCCGCCTGCCCCACCTTTGACCTGACCCGTCCAGATCCCCCCCACCTCAGCGGTCCCCACAGGTCTCACTACTTTTCACTTATCTTTAATCACCCAATTCTGACAGCATGTTTTAATGGGAAAACAAAACATATCAGCCAAATGAAAATGGTGTTAAAATCAGGTGGAATTAGATGGAGTCTATGGTTTAAAACACAGACTTCTCTTTGTGCTAGCAAGCAATATTTATGGCTAAGAAAGCTTTAAAATCCTTTTCTCGAGATAGTTCATCTACATTTGCTGCCTGGACATCTGGTTTTGGATTAGGGTGGGGTGAGAGCTGGTGTGGGTAAATTGTGAAGTGAAATATTGATCCTCATCAAAATTATCTGACAGAGGCAGCTTAACAGTATTGTATTGATGCTGTAAAAAGAGAGGTTGACAATATATAGTATTTAGCAGCATTAGGGTAAGGTAGGGATATTGCACTGGGAGAACACTGTTTCTTAATGAAGACTTACTATTGCCTTTGAAACTGGAAAGTAAATTGATGCATTTAACTCACAGCATTCAAATATCAGATACAAATACATCTTAAAATATCACCATAATGTCATTCTTCCTATACTTTCTAAGGAGTCCTGTCCCCATAATTGTCTGTAAACTGCCCTCTTAAGCCTTTAACATAAATGTTCCCCCAAAATTCTCAAAGGTAATATGTAGAGAAAAGTACTTATTAAAATAACATGGCAGGCCTGGCTGGAGCTGACAAAACCCAAGAAATTCGTGGCTAAGATTGAAACTCCATCTTTGCGACACCCCGTTGTGCTTTGTTGCATTTTAATAAGTGTTCATCTGACCCTCTGCCAGTTAATTATGGGGATCTTCAGAATTTTGTTCTGGCCCCCTTGCTCTTCCGTACTGATGTGCTTCTTTCACTTCTATTTTTAGGGACCTTAAGGTGAGTTATCATTGTTAACCTGATAACACCCAGATCTATTTTGCTCTTTTAGCTGATCCTACTAAGGCAGCTTTTAGTCTTTTCATCTTACCTCCCTAAAGCACAAATTGGGATCTCAACTGAATCTCTTAAAAAAAAAAAAAAAGAGAGAGAGAGAGAGAGAAGAATCCCCCAAATTAGATCCTCTTCTCCCTTCTTCCCACCAACTTATTAAAAAGTAGCTCCAAGTTTTCAGTTCCATTTTCAGATGAAAATCTGTTTATCATTTACAGTATGACCAACAGAATTGAAGTACTGGTAGATATTATTTAGCCATTTCCTTTTTTTTTTTTTTCTTCTCTTTTTTTTTTTCCCTTACCCTTTTAAAGTTACCTACATTGATTTACTTTGGATTTCCCATGTGAAAATAAGAACAGATTGAGAGGTTACCATAAATCTTCCCACAGCACAACCTCTTTTGTTCCCATTTTAAGGTGTAGGAATCTCCTTTTGTTACCTCCACAGCAAAAAGCAATACATGTATCTAGGAAAATTTTAATTCAGAGAGGAGAGAGAGAACAAACCAACCAAAAAAAAAAAAAACCAACTATGGAAGAAAATGTTTCCTAGTGCCTCCTGTGGCTGTTCTCTGCATCAAGATTTTGTAGGTTACTCCTGAAAGAAACACGGATTGGAGACTGAATTACTTGCCTCTGAAATGTAGCTTGTCACCCATGAGGAGACTTTGCTCTGCTTGGTAAAGTAAAGGAACCTCAGGAGGGGGCAGAAGGAAAGCTAGACATCATTAAAGAACAACAAAAAGTTGTGATTATTTGGAGGTTCCTGGATACAATGTCAATAGAGACAGTTTTTCAAAACACTGTAGACAAACATTGATATTATTTTACTGGTCTGAAACAGTCCTCTGAATCTTCTGAGATTTGTCCATCACTAGAAAAATTTAATGAATACTATTTTACTAGTGGAATTTTCCCATTGAATGCAAATGATTCCAAAAGTTTATTTTCAGAATGTTTCATGCTTGCCTTTGTCAGACAGCTGGTTGAGGGAAAGGGTTTCAAAAATAAAGAAAATTATATGTAATGAATAACCAATTGCAGTAGATGCTAGGAGACTTAATGTGTTTTTATTGTGAGGACATAATGCTGCTATAACCTAACCTTCTCCACCCCCGTAGGGTAAAGAACACTTAATGAAGGAGAGGATGTTTTTATTAATCTGCAGTCCTTTTCTGTATAATATTCATTAGATATTCATTAGTAATATCTTCCATCCACCCCATATTTTGTAGACAAAAATCTTTTTCAACCTTTGATAAGACTGATAAATAGTTAACTAATAGACATTGTCTATTTTTTTAATATAATTAATAAAATCTTAAGACATTTATATGCCCTGATACGTGGGAGGTCAACATGCATTTTGTTTTGAGAAAATCTTTCCAGGCTCAGATTACCAGGACTCCAAACTTCTGTTCTTTGAAAATCTCTCTGACTGTACTTCTTAGAAGCAGTCTCCCTGGGTGTAGCTTTGTTCTGATAAAGTCATCCCAATGGTGGATTTTCCATTGGTGTGTATATGTTACAAATAACACGACTTTCTGGTCACTTTTTCTAGGTTTTTTTTTTTTTTTTACAGGTTCCAAACTTCCTTCTCCTCTCCCCACTCAGAAAATATTAGATTTCCAAGTAGCTGCTGGGCTAAGCTCTTTGGTTCTTCTCTCTACTCCTAAACAAAGTTACTAACCTGCTTGATAGCTCTGATTCTTTAACTTTGGTCCAAAGCTGGTTTTCTGTTTACACTCAGACATTTGATCAGCTACTTAGATTGTTTTATTAGATTTTCATTTAAAACAACAATGGTAGGAAGAATACGTCCTTATAGTGCAGAATACCTCCTTAAAGCTGAGAAAGCCCCTGCTTTATTTTAGTGGGCAGGAAAGGCAACATTCTGAAAGCCTGAAACATTATCAAATGAAGGGTTATGTGATGGCATGCATTTTTATAACATACTGTTGCTGCAGTGAACTTGAACAGTAAGCCTATGATTAACTTTACCTTTTCTTTTTTAAAGAAAAACCTAACTTTGATTTTTGCTTTTATATTTCTAAGGAGATTGGGTAAGAATATCCCAAACTCAAGTAATTCTACTCCTCACCCCTTTTGGACTGTGAACACAATGGTTTCCTACGCTCATACTTGCTGACAGGATATTACTGCTTTCTTTGATATATAATTTTATAGTATCTGCTCCTAGTCAATTGCCCTTTGATATGTAATTTTATAGTATCTCCTACCAGTTTCTCAGACCTCTTTTATTGGTCTTGGTCAAATCAGGTGTATAAAGGAAGAACATCAGCATGAGGAGTTTGAGTTGAATGAGAATGAGTTGTCCATTAATTCTGCTGGTAGGTCCAGTGTTATGAAAGGTTTCTGCCACCTTTTTCCAAAGGTTTGTTGATTAGTCTGTCCTGGCTTGCCCAAGGGGCTACTGCCAAATCTTTCGGCCCTGATCCTGCAGTCAGATCTTCATGTCTGGGATCCTATTGGCCTCGGCAATTTTTAGGCAGATACTAACGTCAGACAACCGTGAATTTGTTCCAGGAGAATTTCCTAAGACAATCAGTTGTGGAGTTGCTGAGAATTTCTGATGGGCTGAGGATTAGCAAATGCACTGATCGTGCAGGTTCTCATCTTCTCTATGGTCCCAGTAACAGCATCTGCCCACGTATCATCGGTGGGACCCAGGGACCCTGGTGACCTGGTGTCCTACGTATATCTCTCTCTATATACATATGTACCCGTACATACACACTTATACATGCATACATATATCTACTAGCATCATGTAGCTAATTTACATACAAGTATGCATATATATATATATATATATATAATTACAAGTAGGCACTTGTCTCCTGAGTTCATTCATCTAGTTCTCAATTTGCCATATATTCTCTGTTTTGTCCATAGGATTCTGGGCATGGATACGACTTATCTCAGTCATGTCACCTCATTCAGGTAAAGCACAAAAAGTGGGAGAAAAGTCAGAGAACTGGGAATTATGATATCCTTTGCATTAAAAAATAAACGCATAGGTTAATATGTTACATGCCCAAGTATCTTGGGGTGTTTTTTTTCCAATTATAGTGTGCTAGAGGTAGCTGATTTGGGATTTTGGATCTGATTCCTTTCTTAAGCACACAAATATAAATAAGGAGGAACACTGCTAAGTCCACTGAGGGCAGCTTTATAAGACTACCTACGAATGAGGTCTTTGTTTCTGGACTTCAGGCTAATATTTTTACAGTTTTCTTTCTGTGGGAGTGATAAATGCAAAACTAACTTTCAAACCCCACTCACTTCTTTTACTGATCCAGAATATGACCACAAGATACAGCTCTAATAAACTAATCTAAAAAAGGAACTCTGATCTCCTAAGAGAACCAGAATAAAGTTTGCATTAATTCTTGGTCAAATACAACAGTTATGTAATTAATTAAAAAAAAGTATCCAGAACAGTAAGCACATTCTGGAACTAAGATTATTTTCCTTTACTGTAACGAACATCACTCTTTTAAAAAAATATTTCATCCCTGGAAATAAAGAAACAATACTTCTATTCATTTCCTTGAGTATTTTAGATAAAAAAGTTGTCTGTTTCCAAGTGATCCATGTGTACTTCCTTATTTAATTTTTTTTTGAAATGCAGCTATTGACATTATGTAAAATACTCTTCACGCAACAAAAAGCCTGCCAGGACTGTGAGTTCTGACATAAAGGACCTAGGATACACTGTCGCACAATACCTAGAGTTTAGTTTCTCTTAAAACTTGTATTTGACTGTTAAAATGAAATTATGGTAAATATAAAGTTGGAACCCATTTTTATAAACACTGATTAAAATGCAGAGTTGGTAACTTGGAAAACATCCCAATGATACCTGAGGGGTGAAGCAGGAGGATTAGAGATACTGAGGAAAAAACACACAGAACTGATCATTTTCCCACTGTATCCATTTAAAAAGCTGTAGTTCTTGTTTCTTATAAATATAGTCTCTTTGTAGTTTCCTTACAGCCTCAAATTTGTTGAAGAAAATGTGACATCACTACAGATAGCTTCTTTAAAGTCTTCTCAAGCTGCATTCCACTTTGTAAACATCTCTGAATAACAAAACATGCAGAGCTAGATCCTGCCCTCTTCCACGCGCAGAAGATCCTGGCGGAGTTCGCCAAGGTTAACGCACGCAGCGGAAACTCCAGTTTGGCCTACCCTTCTTTACTGGGAGGCCAGTGGGCCATCTTGTTTTTACCTCTCTTTTTCTCCAAACTTTTGTTGGATAAGCCTTCACCCCCAACCCACACCTTTTTTTTTTTTTAATGAAGGAAGATGGGAAGAAAGCAAATTTTCAAGTCACAAAACTCTGCCACATGAAGGTCCACATGGCTATGCCAGGGGCCTGTACCCCTGGCCGCCTCAGAAAGTCAGAAAGGGAAATATGAATCTGGTTATAAGATGAAAGTTGTGGAGTTGGAGTAACATACAAAAGCTGGGAATAAAACTTGCTAAACGGAGCAGAGAGTGTAATAATTGACCATGCAAGTTCCATAAGACTTTGTTGAACAACCTGCTGTTACAGCTATCACCTGCCACAAAGGCATGTTGCATGCAATAATAATTTTGTGTTTGTAAATCATCTCAAAGACATAAATTCCCCTATCATGTCAGTGCTCGATAGAGTATGCTACATAGTTTTCATTTTTTTGTTAAGGATTTAATTTTTCTTTGGATGACAATTATATTCTACCTCACGAAGAAAACAGGACATTGTCCATCTTAAAATACATAGTAATCGAAATGAAAATTTGCCCTTTGTCCGAGGTAAATTTTATGCTAATTTTCTTTCAGATGAAAAACTTTTTTCCCTCCCCCCAAACATTCACAGACAAGGGGTAGCGCAGCTTTGACAGCGAAACACGCTTTTGGGGAGTGAGTTTGCACGGTAAGGACTCTTGCAGGTGTCCTGCTGCCCTGCCCAAAAGCTGCTCCAGAGGTCAAACCAGCGGTCATTCCCCGGAATGCCACCACCTCCTCCGAAAGATGGGGCAGGAGCAGCAGCAGCAGCAGCAAGTAGCCTGCTGCACAGTCTCTCCTGGAATGCAAACTGGCTTTAAGATAAATACTAATATTTAGAGACCGAAATAGTTACTGATATTCCCCCAGCCAAGCACTGCAGCTGTAACTATAAAGCATGTGAAGATGGCAAAGCAGCCAGACCCCTTCCTAAGAGCGGTTTTTATTTTTTTGTTTTTTTTTTTTCTCCCCTAACTATAATGGGTGACTGCTTTTCTGCCTAAACAGCTCTGAAGGGCTATGAAAACTGAAGTCCTTCAAAGCTGTTAAATGTTTCCTCAGATTTACAATAAAATTCTGCATTACAAATCTCCTAGTAAAATCTCTGAAGCATTGCAAGCAGTACTTACATAATTTTCCGTTAAGTCAGTATTTGTGTATTCAACACCTAGAAAATAAGGAAAGTGAACGTGGATAGGGAAGGGAAAAAACAAAGGCGGGGGAGAAAAAAGCAAAAAAAAAGGAAAAAAAAAAAAAAAAAAAGAAAAACCCTACCCTGAAACAGCCATGCAGCTATTAAACATATGCCAAAGTAAACAATAGTGTGAGGGTCTGCCATAGCTTTGCCCTGCAGGTAGACGGCAGGCGGCACAGAAGGAAAGCAAATGGCAAGGAAAAGAGAAAGACGGTGCAGGATGTGGATGAGATGCCGAGCCCTGAGAGCATGAACGGCCTGATTGTGATCCTCAAGTCACACCATCAGCCATGCAAAACAGGACATACCTTTCTGGCTTGCTGGTTCTGTCGGCTGAAACAAAGCAGTCCCATTCTCAGCGGGAGGCCAAATCAAAATGAAATTTTATTTAGTCTGCACTGTCCCCAGATTGGGTTTCAGAATGACTGCTTTAGGAGATAGCATGGATGTGGCTGATGCATGCTTTGCATATGAAACTGCAATAGGGGGAAAAAAAAAAAATCTACATAATCAAAAAAATCTGTGCCGTGTGTATGGCAAAAACCCCTGGACGTTAGTGAAGCAGCTACAACGGATGTTTTAAAAAATGACCTTTCTCAATAAAATGCACATTTGTGCTCTGCAATACTATTTTCAATAAATATATAATAGATCGTTTTGCATGTAATTATTCAGAAGCTGCCCTGAGAGACTGAAATATCAAACCAGTTTTCTTATTTTTTTTAATCACGGAGCAGAATTACAGTTTGAGACCAAATGCAGAGAAAATGTATATCTAAAGAGGATTTCTGTGTCTTGCAGTGGCTGGCAGTGATTGCACCTCAGAATCCTCTTCAATTTAATTTTTTTGTTAAAGTCCCTGTTTCCTAGAGTACCCAAAGAAAGGCCTACTGCAGTAAAGAACATCTGCTTTTTGTGCCACTGATCTAATGCATTCCACCTTGCACTTTTAAGAAAGGATCCATTCTTTGATTAGACACACTTAATTTTACAGACTATTAATAAATAAAAAAGATCATCAACTGATCGCACAGTATTTTCATTAGAAGTTAGAAATAACTTACAAAGGCAAGGAATAGTCTGCCGAATATGCAGGGCATACAGCATGTAATGCCTTTGTTGTCAGTTATGCTGCAAATGAGATTTTCAAATAGGATTTGCAGAGGCAGGGCAGTGATCAACACAGTGCAACATCCAGGAAAGGGAAGTTGAGCACAGTATTCTGTGAAACAAGGGGGCAGAAGGGAGCCTGTTTGTAAATACGTATTATTATCCAAAGAAAAAGGCTTAGCACTGCTTGATTTTGCTACACCAGCTACTTGGAACTAGGTGATACCAATAATTTTGTAGGTGCACGTCCGTGTGGGCACGTGTGTTTGTATTTATCTGTGTGCAGGGCATGCAAGCCTGTAGTCTGTGCACATGTACGCGCTTGATGCTTACACTGTAAAAGACAAGCAAAAGGCAGAACAAACAATACACATGTTTTCAATTGACAGATATTTCTCTGCTAAAACAAGCAGTGCTAATACTGTGCTCTATAGCGTCGGGACGGCCAGAGAATGGGAAGGAAAAAACAAAAACCAACACCATAAAATCTTTAAGAATGCAAAGGGGATAACGATCCCAAATAAACAACATAGATAAAAACTTCCAGGAATAATGAGATACAGTGCAAATCATTCACACAATGTGCTTTCACACAGCAATGACGGAAGTCACTGACAACAATGCAACCATGTGCAGATACTCCTTGGAGAAATAGTCGAGCAAATTTTGTAATTCTATCTTCTGTGCTTTGCAGGCTGAGTTTGAGACTTGCCATAACAAAATGTGCTACAATAGTGGTGCTTTAAAATTAAGCATTGGACATTATGGAAGGTAACTTCATAATGAGTTCTCCTATTGCTATTTAAAGCTAGAAATCCATAAGGAGCACAGTGAAAAATATAACATTTGTTCTCCTTATGTCTTGGAACAACTGTTTTTATATTTGTAGTCATTCGAACCGTTGTTCCAAACAAGATATTTAGATAGTCCCTAGCCTCATGCTGTATCGTATTTATTCTGATGTGTATCTTATAGCAAAGCTTTGTCTGTATTGGATTAATTTGATTTTTTGGGGGTGTTATGATTTTTATAAATGCTGCTTTTTTCTCACAGAACTTCCCACTTTAGGGAAAAAGAAAGATGTGATTGCTTTAAAAATAGAAGACCAAAAACAAAGCTAGTATTCCCAAAATTCAATGCACCTGGCATTCACTTTATACCTAATAAGCATCCGTGAATATGCAAATGTTCAATGTCTCCAGTAACCTCATTAATTTATTCCTCAGGCAATCAAAGAATGTGAACCAGTCCTCTGCTACTAATACTGGAAGTGGTGCGCCGCTCAGCATTGCTAGAATCATCTGAAAGCACATTCTGCATATTGAAAAACTGTTTCATCTTTCTTCCTTCCTTCGCCACCCTAATTCAAACAAAGACTTCCTACCTCAGTTTACATAGCTGACAGCAAAAGTTGAAAAATGCCAAAAAATAATTAAGACATATATATATTTTATATATATATATATATATCTATGTATCCGCGTGCACACATACACGCTGGGAAGATAAATAGTTTAAAGAGATCTCAACAGAATTCCAGTTTGAAAACCATGTGAGTTTTCTTATTTATTTATTTGGAGAGGGGGGAACTTGGGCAGGCCAGGGGGGGAGAAATGACCTGCCTCCTACTCTGCAGAGCAGCTGAATAATCTTTTCCTTTGCCCACATTAAAAGCCCTGAATAATGTTTATAAAATGTTAGGGAATCCCGGTAGGTTTCCTATTTAACAAGCCATGTATGACAAATCACAGTGTAATGTACTACGTTCTTAATCTTTAATTAGAATGTGAATATCTGCGCGAGAACGCAGTTAACTTTGACACATTAAATCTTCTGGTTAAAGTGCCTTACAGGAAGTGCAAAGATGAAACACTGCAACAATCTACTGCCTTTCTCCATTCACCCAGACAGTTGGGGAAGGATGATAACATCTTGTAATACCTGCTCTGTAGTAATTAATCGCTGTGGTATTTAGGACCATTCAAGTAGACAAATATGACAGAGACAGGGACAATTAGGAACCTTGTTCAAGCTACATTAACTTTTCCAGCTATTACAACACAGCAGCTCAAGTTTGCTTGTAAAAGCTGCAGAGGGATTGTTATGCATTAGCCGTGCGATTATTAATGAAAGAAAAGGAGAATTGTGTTTATTGTAGTTTGAAAATTGCAAATAAATTTCAATTATCTGCTATGTCATTTTGTTAAACATGCATTCTGGAAATGCCTTTGTACTCTAAATCATGAGCTACTTAGAGCAAACTAATACTAGAAAGCCGTTGGGAGATATAAAGTCAATATTTTTGTTGAACTGGCCTTCTTCCTTGTTGAAACTGGAGATAGACAGAACTACCTGAAGGTATTTCAGGTAGCTGGTGAACGTCACAGACACTCCGCGTTCGCCTTGCCTCCGTGTACCAACAGGGCCTCGGATCAGACTTCGACACACGGCCGATGGAATGTGTGCTCTGCTCCACAAGAACGAGAATGCTCAACTCCCTTACTGACCACGTGCGTAAAGTGCACTCAGATAAATAAATAAATAAACTACTGGGGGCAAAGCCCTCAAAAAAAAAAGCCCTTTGCCTCTTTCCCATTATCGCTGCAGTCATCACCGGAACAGGCTGAACGACTAAATGGGGGAAAGACTTGGGACCCGGGGTGGATTATGTATTTTAAAGGTTACATGCCGCGCTTTACTTTCCTATCAATAAGGAGCAGCAAGTGCACCGCAGATTACAAAGTTTATGTTTTAACTACACGTTTGAGGCAGCGTCATTTGCCGTTGCTGTTTGGTACCACGCGAACACGTATCGGTTCTCAGCGTTGAAGGAGGACAGGCAGAAAACAACAGAGCTGGACAAACGCTGCGAGGACTTTGACATGAATATTCACTCGGTGGCTGTTTTCTTTAAAAAAAAATGAAATCACCTAAACCTGTGGCCCTTTTATGTTCACTTGCTATGAATATTTGAACTAGAGTTTCTTAGCAGCATGAATGCTCGCAGAAAGCTAATTTGAAAGTCATACGGGCGAGTGTTTGTGGAAAACGAATTCTAAATTTGCATGTGCAAATATTTGCACTGGGTATGCTGCCGTCTTCCCCCAGTCAGGGAGCAGCCGCGCTGCCACGTGCCTCGTCCCACCAATCCCATCCGAGGAACCCAGCTTGAGTTTCAAATATTGTGTCAAATTTGCCCAGTGAACTTGTTTACGATCGAGCCCCAAAGTAGGAAAAAAAAAGTGTTAAAAGTGTATGAGATGTACTCGAACAACAAATGTTTGCAGCGATGGGAGATGCGTAGCTGGGCATTTCAAAAGCGGAGACAGAGGCACGCTGGCACAAAGCAGAGTTTGTTAGAAAGTGTTCATTCAGCTCTGGTAAGACTGTTTTTACCTCCTCTCTCCTTCCAGGGGGTAAAAGAGAAAACAAAAGGGTAAAAATACCAGTCAGGACAGGGAAGATTCTCTGCCCATCTGCCCAGTTTACGGTCAATCTATTAAAACACTACCCTTTAAATGCAAAATATTTGTGAGCCTCAAGGTGCCTTCTGAATGTGTAGGACAGAACTCCACCATGTATTTGCAGGTGAGGTCTTCCATGTGTTTGCTGTGCTTTGGGTTTTTTTTTTCCTTTCTTTTTTCCCCAATGTTGGTAGTTGCAAACTACATTGCCGCATGTGTGCCGTTTTCCTCGACCTGCATCATTGTACTCTAGAAATAAAAGGAAAAACCAGCTTAGCCCGGCAGAAATCTGCATCCCCACCCCAGAATCCGTTGTCACAAAATGAAGGAGGGAGGGGGCCGGGGCGGGGGGAGAAGGGGGAAAGCAGCTCAGTGCACAGCAACAATTCCCCCTCTCAGCTGAGCTGCAATGATGTCAGCTTTCTGATTACAAACTGCTTATTTATGCTTCAACAGCTGCCAAGAGCAGCAAATAAGTGGCTAAAAGAGTGTCTAGACCAGGCATTCAGGCCTCTATTGTTTGCTGGTTGTTACCTGGTTGACAGCGATGGGTACAGCTGCCTGGTGTGAAAGAGAGCAAGGGATGGGGAGGCAGTGATTGACAGAAGGGCCCTCGGGGTCAGGCACAGCCAGCCCCGATGGCCCCATGGCTTTATGTTCCCGGCTCTAAAGGGAAAGCGATGGCTCTGCCTAGAGGTTGGAGGTGAAAGGAAATGTCTGAGGGTAATGAAAAAAAATCCTTTCGCCAAATTTGTCATCATGAACAGTTACGCTGGGGAATTTAAGCCCAAGTGGTAGGCAGTTTTCTCTATATGCAGAAATGGTTATCGGTAGCCACCGCAGGAATAATAATGTGTTACGTGCATGTGGGCAAAAACGTCCCTTTGTGCAGTCCTTCACATAGGAGCTTAAAACTGAGGGCAGTTTTATTTTATTTGGGCTAAAAACTGGTAACACTGCTAAAGACCGGTACTATGTGCTGTGAAATTTGTTCTGCTCCAGGGCTAGCTTGAAAAGCATTACCGAGCTTTTCTGAAAAATATTCAGGTATTTGAGAGGGAAAAATAGATATTTGGATTAGACAATGACCTATCAAAAGCTCCCATCTACTCACTCTGTGAACTCTGCTCTCTTCATTTAGATTCCGGAGGGACAGTGTCTCTTAAAAGAGCTCAGTGGGAACAGGGAGCCAGTGAGCAGGCCGACCAAACCTCATAAAATGCCTTTTTTTAGCCAATATAGAGATGTCCTCAGCCAGGTTCTGATCTCACAGATGCCAGTGTGGTCCAGGCATAATTCTGCCGAAGTCAAAGGAGTGGCATTGATTCAAGCCAACTGCAATCACTGGCAGGCTGACTGAATTTCTCACCTCCCACCCTAGGCTACCCCCACGGTGGGATATCGTTCAGCAAAGAGGCAAAAGCTCTCAGAAGTTTTGAAAGGATGAAGCCAATGAATTGCTTTTAATAGCACAACAAAACCAGATTCAAAAGTCTTGGAACAACACGCAAAAACTATGAAGATAGGCTGTACCCTGGGAAAAATTAAAGCTTTATGTACACTGGTAGGTCCACCCCTACCTTCACCTAAACACATGCGGAGTAAGTTGCTGGGCAGCCATGAGTAGAATTAATCTTACATTCCTGTTTGGCATTTTCTGACACCAGGCGAAGTCCTATGCCAAGAAAAAAAGTTGATTTTCAGAGCTTGTTACATATGACAGAATTATTAAATGTTTTATCACCATATGGTATAATTTTTTTACTGTAGTATTTGAAATAGATTATAATTAACAAATGAGTAACCTTTCTCCAGTAAAAGATAAGAAAACCCTAAAAAATAGTCTCGGCTTCAGTAGCAGCTAGAGAGGTAAAAGAACAGCAGAGCACCTGAGTAGCACAAGCTTAATTTGGGTATACAGTTGGCTTTCTACATATCTGATGCAAAAGCTGTAACTAAAATGAAATCATGTTAAATTAGCTGTAAAAAATAAGTTGATTTAATTAAGCACAGAAAGACTTATTAGATATAATAAAATGTTAAAAAGTCAAATGATGTGCAGTTACATTTCAGCTAACACTGCTCAACAAATCCACTAAATTTATTCCTTTCAATAATGATCTGTTTTGAGCATTTAATTAGATAAATAATATTTAATCACTTCAGCAAATTTGAACTAGAAAAATTCCTTGTCATCAGTGGTGACTCATTCTTGCTAATATCTACCTTTAAAGAAAAGGTAAAGCTAGATGATCTTCTGGAGCAGCAAAGAGTATGAGACTAGTACAGATCTGTCTCTAGGCCTCATTAAAAATACAAGGTTTGCTAAACAAACTATTATTTACAGTGAGATGTGTGCATATTTTATGGGAAAGAGCATTCACATGTTTGCCTCTTTTCAGCATCAGGTACTATAAGTAGATGATAAGAAAAGATATTCAATAGATGTCCTATAATTCATCATAATACTGTTTCATTTAATAACTACTTTGCTGAAGTGATTGGCATGATTACAGGAAAATTACTTCAAATTATTCATCTCTTATCTAGCATCTAAGATGTCCTAAACTTGCATGAGAGTTAGCATAATGGGACCTATTAATTACTAATGCTGCAGGTCCTTCAGTACTTAAATATCCTTTCTACCAGGTGTGCTGTGTAATGCAAATAGAGAAATACAAACCCAATTGATCACTTTCCAAGGCAGTGTCACCCAAAGTTTAATAAATGAAATACCAAGTGCAAAAGTCTATGGCCCACCCATCAGTTTAAAATACCTAGATGTTCATCCCTTTTATTTTTTATCTTTCTCTCTATTTCTCTCCCTCTCATATGTAGGTACATTTGCAGGGGTGTGTACGTGTGTAAAAATAAGTATGTGAACAGTATATGGTATATATTGTACATATTTTCTACTCAGAGGTATTGATGTGCAAGGCTCCTATAAAAGACAGGCTAAGTACATAGTCTCTGCCCTAAAGAGCACCTTTTCATCTCAAAAACCTATCCATCGAATGAGCGGATGCTCAATAAAATTTACTCCTATGAGTAAACACTTTGAAGCAAAGAAGCATTACTATCTGTTAAGGGCAGGGAAGTTCGAGCAAAGGTGGCCAGAAGCTGTATTTGTCCTCTACTCAGTCTGGATTTAACCACCAATGGAAATTAGAGCAGCCTTATACTTAAGACACTTGGATTTCTAAGAGCCCTGATGAAAACCATTGCAGCAGAAACCAGGGATAGGTCCTTCCTATCCTTCTTTCTAGCCCACCTGTGACATGTCCGTAATTCCAAGGGTGGCTGTGTTGGTTTTTAAAGCCACTTAAGATGGGGAATGTTCCTTGAGGGCCTGATGCTTCAGTGTCTTACACCTTAGAAACATGCTTAACTCCCGTGCAAAGGAGACCCATGCAGTTACAAGCTCTCCTTAGTGCTGTCCTAAACTCCTGTTGCAGAAGCAAGACCATGAAAAATCCTACTTTATTTTCACTCTGGAATGCAACCTCAAGTCCATGATCAACTGTCTTTTCTTCCTCTCTCTTCTTTGCTCATTTTATCATGAGAAGTACCTTAAGTTCTATTAATTGTAGTTGTGATGTTGAAATAAAGATACAGGAAATATGGGATGGAAAACAAATCAAAGGAATCAAAGAAAAAAAAACAAACCCAAAGGTAAAAGGCGCACAGAGAGCCCATCCAAATCGCTTACTGACGTATGGCGAGTGACCAAGCCTAGAGGCTTGGGGCTTTCTGACATCTAGCTTGAGCGGCAGCCTCCAAGAGGAAGGTGAGTTGTCCAAGTAAATTTCAGATAGGAAACAAAATACTGGACTTCTAAGGATGCTATTTACCAGCACATGTGGACCAAACCTATCACATCTACCATACACAGACAATCTAAAAGGGAAAGACATTCCTGAACCCCACCTGATAAACTGTTGGAGGGGTTTTTAGTGTATTGTGTAAGAGAAATGCATGTTATTGTTTCTAAATGTGCAAATAGTCTCAATGAACTAGGAAACCCACTATGAAGAAACATTTCTGGGAGAACACTGTGTTAAAAAAGGCTGTTATTTATTAAGGATAGGGACTCATAGTCAAGCCTATGCTTTTGTTCTGAATGACTGCACCACAACTACCTTATGAAATGCAGCGACTACAACATCTGAATACAGGAGAGCCAAGCTTAATCCTAAATCTCCTTGCTTTTTACAAGTGAAAACATTCAAAACTCTCTACTGTTCACTTTTTTACTTCAAGGCGACAAACCCTTTTGAGGTTCACAATAACTTTTATTTTATTGGGTAGTCACTAGTGAAATGGTATGTAGTCTTCTGGGACTGGTAAGCTTTCATGGAGCCACTCTGGTTTTCCTGTTCTAAACAAAATACTGCCAAACATCGGATGCTACAGTGTGCAAGGGACTTCATCAAATCTCCGTTACTTCATGCATCCGTAGATATTTACTATATGGACTAAACTAAGAGGTACTTAGTGTTTATAAATCTGCAACTACTAGTAAGGACTCTGGTGTTAGAGAACAGTATGTTCCTGCACTCCAAATGTTAGAAACCTGTAGTAAACAAAGTATTAAAAAAATTCCCCTGCACGGCCAGGTGCAATTATGTGTGGCTTTTTATACATGACATTCCAGAAACCTACCAGCAGCCAGTAGATCTGTTTTTCAGTGCCGGCTGTCAGCCATATTGTTAGAAGAAAGACACAAAGAGTTGTTGAACATCACAAGCATCATGGTAATCGCAAGCTTTGCTGAGCTCCCATGGCCAGAAAACCCTCCCTCACCCAGCATGCTCCACATAGGCAAAGGTGCCTTCAAAACTACTCTGGATGTTGCACGAAGCAACCTTCTAGGTTACCTGTTGAAGATACACCTCGTCCTCCACCTCAGCTCGCTGGAACCAGACATCTATCATACCTGTGCGCTGTTTTAAACAAGGTGGAGAAGTGATAGTGTCTACATCATCAAATAACCTCAGCTTTTGCCTAACATAATAAGATACAATAATTCCCAGTCAGATAGCTTGGACACCATCCTATCTTCATTGGCCTGCTAGGCACTGAAAATTTTACCATGACAATAATGATTCAGGCTTGAGATACTTTTTTTTTCCTTTTTTTTTCTTCAGTATATCTCCACCATTTAGTACACTCTGCATGTGACAAAACCACAGAAGTGATTTGCTTCACGTACCCCTTTATTACCTTACTTTGAAAAGCTGACAAATACCACCGCATAAGGAATGCAGCAGGATAAAAACGGAATTAAAAAAAAAAAAAATTAAAGCCAGCACCAGTTCACATTGTTTACTGATAATAAGGGATATGCCTGAGAATACAAACTGGTTCAGAAGAAATTACTCAGATATCTAATTTTTGGATCTATCTGCTTCTTTCTTTCTGGCAGCCTGTAATTCCCATATTCTGAAGGCCTTCAATTTAATCTAATATTCAACGATATACGCAATCTCTGTGCTGAAAGTGCTTGACTATTTGACCTGTGTACCGCAGCCCAGAATGAAGTGCTCACATGGAATACTGGAATGGAATGATACTGGGAAATACCTCCTGTTAAGTCTCCCTAAATGGAAAGCAGTTCTGACAAGTCTTCTTTGGTTTAGAGAGTCTTGTCTAGTGGATTAGAGAGTCTTGTCTAATGGATCAATCAGAGGACCGGGACAACAGCGAGAAGAAACTATGCTGAGGAACCATCAAGCCTATTGACTGGGTGAAACGAATTGCTATGCTTAGTGCTAGTCCTTATAGAAACACAATTAAGAGGCCAAATTCACTGAGCATCTGTACCAGCTTCTGCCGATGTTTGGAGTAAATCCTACCAGCAAAAGAATCTGTTGGTGGGAGGTATCACTGATACACTTGTGGTTCTTGCTGCTTACCATCTCAGCTGAACTACAGCCCTTCAAGGAGAAAAAGCATGAGTTTCTTTGTCACTTGAGCTAAACAGCCTGGATTTCTAGTTGAAATATCTGGGAGGTGAGTCCTTTGTAAGTTAGTTTGGGGGAGGATACTCAACACACACAAAGACTAATTGGCAGTAAGTAGAGTTGGCAACTCCTACACTGTTGAGGAACTCAGGCTTCCAGCCAGTTCTGCTACTGCAGGAACTTAAGGACTTTGCGATGCCCTTGAAATCTCTTTCTTTCTTCCTGTGTCAGGTTATAGTTGTGACTTTTGGTCTCTTTACTTACAGTCTAACGCTCAGTGCAGGATGCTGGGAGGCATTTTACGACCTGTGATAAATGAGGGAGTTGCTTTGCTAGACACATTGATTGCATAGTGGCCTGTGCTTGAAGGGATTGGACTTGATCCTCTGAGCCCCTTGGCCTAGAAAAGGGCACCAGCAAGAAGCGTGGTGGAATCCCAACACCAGCAGATGCCTCTCTAAGAAAAAAGCAGCCCTGTCCTCTGCTGCAGGGACTGCAGGTGCATCCATCCCTCCTAACAGTCTGAGCTCACATTGCATGCCTATATGGAGACTCCCAAAAGCAACGTGTCTGCCGTGGGACCCAGGGACATATCCTTGTGCAAAGATCTGCATTTGTGCCTCAGCAACCTCCTAGAGTAAATCAGTATAAGGTTGGTTGGGGGAGCTGAACTCTTCTTCCCTGCCCTGTGGTTTCCAGGCAAGGATTGCAAACTCCCCCTTGGGGTGCACCATGGGGTGCCCCTTCTGTGGGAAAGAGGTGCCCAAAAAGCACCTCCCCTAGCCAGAAAAGATGAATGACCCTGAGGTAATTTTGGAGCGTGTTTGGAAACCACAACTTTTTGCACCCCCTTGTAAGACCAATCTAAGTGAAAGAACAACTGCTTCCCTGGTGATACGCCGACACTGAAATTTTTCTTTGTGCCTCTGATTCAAAGCATTAGAAGTCTTGCGTGGCTATTTCACTGAGAAATGCTGCTCGCAGGTGATTAAAGGTGGCAAGCTGAGTAGGATGCGCTGCTGTCAGAGCCCTGTGGACCTGAGAGTGGAGCCCTGTAAATAGTGCTTCATCATGCAAACGGGGATGTCACCTCTCTGCAGACAGATGGTGGTATGAGTGGGCTCTGAGCATCACTACCGAGATGAAGTGAGACAGCACTTGTGACAACTTAATGCTGACTGAGTAACATCAACACAAGTCTTCTTTTCTGTTGTAGCTGTCTTAGGATGTCAGAAGATATGGATCTGAGATTGAAAAGACACTTTTGACAGCATAATGGCTGAAACAGTTTTGAAACATTTAAAGCAACAATAAAACGCAAAAGGGGAAAAAAGGATGAGGATAATGGGGTGCGACTTCTCAAAGGACATGAGGTTTCATTTCTCTTTGAATAATTTTGTGTCTTCAAAACTACTTCTTTCTGAAACTGCAAGTCACAATTTTCCAGAAAAAGTCTGTCACGCACCTAGGCATCTTCTGAAGGCAGCACTCTAGCTTTTCCATTGTAGCTCTCACCCATGTTGACTTCACTTGCACAAGCATAAGCACGTTGAAAGATTTTTTTAGGATGCTCATAGCTTGATTGCACTATTTAGCTTCCTAAAATCATGACTGATTTCAAAACATGTAGTAAAATGAAATAATAGACTTAGAACTGCACACATTCACGCAAAGAAAACAGAAGAGGTATGCAGGTCTTGAAAGAGTCTCCAGCAATCTGTCTCCTTGAAAGCCTGAGAAACAAACCCAAACTCTGAAACAAAACCCTCTGGTTTTCACACCTGAGCTCCCTATGGAGGATCCCTCAATACTCTGTAGGAGCAATCTTCAGAAAAGAACCGATAAATATAAAAATGTGATTAATGTTCTAGCAAATGATGATTATATCAAAATTATAATTACAGTGATTTGCATTTTTGCAGACTCCGTGTTTAACCTGTGACTTTGTAACTGAACACTTGCAATTTGTTTAGGATTCTTCTGCTTTTAATTTTTTGTTTTTATTTTGTAAAATCACTACATTCATCTCTCCTCCCCCTCTCTTCAAGAAAGTATTTCTTTTTATGGCAAGTCTTTCAGAAAAAAGAAAAAATCAGAAAAAAAAAAAGGAAAAGACTTTAAAATTTACATTTAAAATTCATTCCAGATTTGTTGCATTCATTACTTTGATGTGGAGTTCAGAGGCTGTATTAGTACTATACTTCCCCACTGCAGTGTGATTGGACTTTCAGAACACTGTTCCACAGAAATTAAAGGGTGCTTTAAAAAAAAAAAAAAAGGTTTCAAATTTATGCTATTCTGTGGGGAGTAGCGTAATTAAAACAAATTTAAAAATCATTACGAGAAATGGATAACGCTAGCTATTGTTTTCTTCCTCAAAACATTTAAGCTTTCTTTAATATTTAGCACATTAATACATTTTTCCCCTGTTAGAAATAAAAGCTATAGGCCCAGTTCTGTCATGGCGGTGAGCAGGCAGTTGGATACGGTAATGCATGCCTGAAGCCTTCACCAAGGATGATAAGCCTGCATGAATTTTACGAGTCTCAGTATCAAGGTTGCCCTCGCCCAAGGGATTTAAGAATAAGGGGGGAAAAAAGAGAAGGCAGATGTATGAATAACTGGCATTGTAAATCTTCACCGTGGCAACCTACAGCTAGAAAAAGTCTGTGATGGGTTCATGACTTGAGAAGAAAGCGACACAGCAGAATGTGAATGGATTTTCTTCAGCTACTTAATACACTGCTTAGAGCAGCTTAAGGGTGTGCGTGTGAGAGCGAGTATGTGTGTGTGAGAGAGAGAGTGTGTGTGCATGTGTGTAAGGAGGGGGGGATCTGTGGAAATTTGTTATAGAAGGAATTATTAGTGTTATATGGCTTGCTAGGGCTTGCTTTTTTTTTTTTTCCCCTTTTTGGGGGAGGCTGTAGGGGAGGAGGAATACCATTTAGTCTCAGAATATAAATGACTGGATTTTGCTTGGGAAAAAAAAAAGATGGTGGGGGAGGTGCATAGAATTATGCAGGCAAGTAACAATGAGCAAATTGGACCCTTAACAATACAGCACAAGGTCATAGCGAAAGTCACCAGAGTGGGGTGGTGGGGGTGGCTGGTGGTAGAAAACAGATCATGATAAATAGCTTCCCATTTTGCAAAATCTGGTAGTTAATGAAAATAAGATGCATTTGAGTTGTCTGTGAACACCTGATTTTTTTCCCCTTTCTCTCTCTCTCTCTCTCTCTCTGGTCCTGCTGATGTATGAAAGCAAAGCACTGACTCTAATTGTGCAATTATAAAACGGAAATGATGCAGGTTTGGCAACACAGAGAAAGAAGGCAGCTCAATAACATTGTTTAATAACAAGCAAATAAAGCTCAAAGGGGAAAGAGGTGACTATTTCTGCTTTAGACTCATTAAGGAGCCTGAAACATATTGTAAAAGAGTGATATTTAATTATGGGCTGGACTGATAACATGGAGCAGGGCCTCACTGGGAGAAAGAGACCCTATGCTCCTAGGAGCGAGCAGCTCCAAACATCAATTACCATGATTATCTACCCGGTGCTTAGAAAACGCACCCGTCTCCGTGTTCCGGCAGCGACCCGTAAACAGGCATTGCATAGGCAAATTTATGGGCACAGTCAGCTGGGGCCAGGTGGGAAAGTGAGCTTCCCATTGGTGACTTCTGTGCAAAAGGAGGAAAGAAGCAAAAGAAAGAAAAATCTGTCTTCTGCACTACTGAAAGAGCAATTTATTACCGAGCATTTGCAGAAGACAGCATTTGTTGCCCTGCTGCCTTTTTTGCCTCTGTTGGCTGTCTGAATGAGAAATGGGAGTATATTAACCAACTCATGGGTTACAGAAGACGGCTTGGCATGGGCCCATCAAACTTCGCCGTGCTAAGGCGAGTCAAAGGTCAAGAGAGCGTTAGCAGCCGAGATTTAGAACCGAGTGCATCTCTTTAACCTTAACTGCTGGGAATGGATGGAGTCACTTTATTTCTTTAGTCAGGAACTTGGTTGCAGTGAAAGATGTCATGAGGAGGAGGCTACCATCCAGCCTGGAGCAGATGGGAAAGTGTATAGTGCAGTGAGACGTAATAGTCTTTAGGGGTCACGCAGATAAACTTAAGAAATGTCTTTGCTGTGCTGCAGCTCCGCATTTACCATCAGCCCTAGAGGCTGGATGTTTGCCCTAGATGTTTGTGCATCTTTGTTAATACACCATAGACCAAAGAAATAGAGACTAACGGTGAAAAGTAGGTGCTAAATCCATCTGAAGCCATTTAATCTTTCCTCCTATTTGCACCAACATTATTTTCACTGAGGAAAATCCTTAGTAAATGGAGCATGCTAATGACGTGTGCACTGAACTTTATTTTTAATGGCAGAGAGATTTCTCTGCCTGGAAAGACGGCGTGCAAGGCACAGGTTGCCGTGACCTGGTTCGCAGGGTTCCTGTCTGCCTGGATCTGCCACAGGGCTATCGCATGGCCTTGGACAAATCACGTCAACTCTGAGTACGTCTTCCTCCTTTACCAGTCCTTCTGCATCTGTGAGATCCTTGAAACAGCAAGGTCTGTTTCTGTGACATTTGCCACGTGCCCTGTTTCACCTGTAGTCTCTGAGCTGCAGGAATCACCAGGATGAGACACACCAGGCAATGGTTTGGCTCCACACCCAGTTCAGACACTCATCCTGGGTGTAAATTCTATTAAGCTATCAGGGACACTGTGCGCTCATGCATGAAGGCAGCTGTGCATGAAGGCAGCCGTGCAGAGGACCATTTCTTAAATTATTGGGAAGCGGTATGTCACTTGCCGTTTAAAAGTAGCCTGACATATATGTACACCCAGACACCAAAGCATAAGACAACACTTTTTCTCAGAAGTTATGAATAAGATTCTGAAATTCCCTGAGAAACTCTGAAATGCAGAGATTAAAGGGGAAATTTAGTTTTAGTATTGAAGGAGAGGTGTGTTTTGTTGAATGGGATAACAGCCTTGAGAGAAGAGCAGTTCTGTCTATTCTCCTAAATCCCAGCCGAGTATTTTAGACAGCTTTAGGTGCCCAGCCTCCCTGGCCCTCTATTGTGGCTAGGTCCAGGCTCAAACCAGACATGTCAATAGTGAGGAAAAGGGGATGAAGATACTTTAAAGTAAGTACAAAATTCCTAGGATTGGGAGGGGATCACAATATTGAGGCTAAGGACGCTTTTTTTGTTGTTTTTTTTCCTCCACCTTTGGGGTCTGTACAGCCCTTAGCACATGGGGGCTTGATCTGTAACAGAGAATAAGCAGAGAATGAAAGAATTAGTGAAGCACTTGTATGCTTAAGAAGACTAGGATCTCCACCAGCTGACTGTGAGACAACATCTGTAGGGAGTGTCAGAGTACTGGTGATCCCTCTCTTAGTAGCTGTACAGCTGAGAGTTCATTGTCCTGGCCTGAAACTATATATACAGGACAGAGTAGTTGTGAGATACACAAATGAAAGGACGCAGGACGGTACACAGTAACATTAAGGCTGATGCATTCCCAAATCAGAAATGATCTAGCATTGGTCTTAATAACATACGCCATGTCAAGGAATACCGCAGGAGCAAATAAAACCACTCTATCGGCAATTAATAATGGGCAACATACATTTGGCTCCCCAAATAAGTGGGAAGATTGCAAGGATCATATCCCACCCCTATATCAGCAGCAGCCCGTTGACCCCATATTTCAAATAAAAGGTAAACAGGCTGGGGAGTGAATAAACAGGAGGGAAAGGAGTTGGAGAAGCTGGTTGGTAAATAATGAGAAAGAGGGATTCCACACTTCTCTCCCAGTTCTGATTTGTAAGTACATCCTTTTTATCCCTCCCCCACACACATGTAGTGGTACATACACAGTTTCAAAGAGCTTGCAAATGGTTTGGTCAGACACTGGACCACTAAAGATAAAGAGAACAATTAAGAATATTGCATAAAAATGAAGCAATTTCTTTGCATCTGCATTCACTATGGAGATGCCTTTCTCTAAGGCAATTATTTTCAGATAATAAACACAAGGCGGTATCAGAGATCAAGTTGTCAAAAGAAAAGAATCTTAAAGCAACTGACAAAGAACAAAAAAAATATCACTAAGATCACCCATTGTAAAAGTTCCAAATAAATATTAAAGTGGTCAAATTGGAGAAACACACTCTTCAATAAAAATGACCATAATGTCTCACAAGGTCTTCAAAAAGGCACACAGGCAATGGGAAGAATAACAGATCAATTGACCTTACTCCAGTGTAAGATAAATCATCTGAAACAATAACTAAAAATAAAATATTTTAACAGACTACAGCATAAGAAAGCCGAACTGCCTGGTCTTTTAAAAGGTAATTTTTTTCTCTCTAACCTATTGAAATACTTTGGCAACCAAAGAGGAGACCGGAACTTTTTCAATAAGCTACCAGGATTTGCAGAAAGATGTTTGAGTTTCCCACCTCTCCCACCTTTTCTCACAGCCTAACCAGCAAGGTGCGCAGCGTTCCTGGAGCTGGGGACAGGAGGGCACTGGAGCAGTGCTCACCCACCTGACCTCTGTGCTTTTTTGCATGAGCGAGACTTCAAAGGAAACACAGGACTTCCACTCTGAACTCCTTTCTGGTCCATGGAGGAGATTCCCAATAACAGCATCGTTTAATATTTTAAATATCAGGCTTTTAAAGTTTTTTACTCCAAACACAACTACCCAAAGCAGAAGGGCCTGGCCAAATTTTTCCTCTTTTTTTTTTTTTTTTTTTTTTTTAATCTTGCATTGTTTTGAATGTCTCCACTGTAAATTTTTATTTACCGGTCAAATAGTACTGGTATAGCAGAGGAGCTGTGAAGGATGGCCTCAGGGTGTTCCGGCAGCGCAAGCAGCAAAGGGGCTAATGTTCTGGATTAGACCCACCAGCGGTCTCCCAAAATCTCTGTGCACCCAGGCTGTGCTCATATTTATGCCTAACCTACTTTCCAGTCACTTTTTGTGCCGTCGCAGAGCTTTTGTAGATGCACCACTGGGGGCAGGGAAAATGTGGAAGAAAAAAAAAAAAAGTGCTCCAATTCTGTAGCTATTCACCTGATTCTTTTGCAAATTTGGCCCCATACTCCCTGTAATTCACAAGTTGACAGACACTCGGGAGACTCCTAGCTGCTCACGTTCCTGTCAGCCCTGTCCCAAAGAACAAAGGTAAGCTGAAGTATTTTTTAATTCTCCCCTCTCAGCTCATCAACGCTGAGTTTACATAAAAATGTAAGAACATTACACTACACACACTGTTAATAATCAGAAACTAAAGCTTTGAAGTTTCCCTATTTCACAGCTACTGCCATGACAGATGCTTGCCAGAGAAAACTCAGGGGGCATTTGTTTGCAAGCATTTTGGCTAAGCGTAGTGCCCATTGTGCCACTTAATATTTCAGCTATCTCTAGTGTAATCAGGGAACAGCAGTTACTTATTTATCTCACGTCTTGCTCCTTGCTAGCTACCTACTATCGCCAGCATGACCTCTGAAGCACACACATTAATTTTACCTCAGTATTTCTATAGCATCAATTAATAAAAACTGACTATGTTTTCAACAAACGCACATGTACTGATAAATGAGGGTCCTGACTTAATTGCTCTGTAAATTAAGAGCTCACAGTAGTGACAATAGAGAATAGTTTTAATATTTAAAAACTCATTAAATTTGTGTACATTTTGAATAATTAAAGTCACACGGCCACTTTAAAGAGCTAATTTAAGTTTAATTCTTAAATGTATATCACAGAAGAACTTGATCTGTTGAAAATTATCGGTTAATTTTCAGAACAACTTAATTCTGTTCTATAATTTCCCTGAAACTCTGCATTTATTTATATACTTATCTGCCCCTTCTGCCTGCCAGAAATTCCTTGCAACAGGATCTCCGGGATGGTGAGACCAACCTGAATTTTTGTCAGCTTTCTATCCATAGAAAACAGTGTAAACCTAACGTTAATAATGTGTTTTTCTCTTTTCTACAGTGGATCATAACTCCATATTTTAATCCTTTAGATCGCTATCAGATCCATTGATTAGATTTAAATAGTGGGTGTTTTGGAGAAAACAACTTTCTTTGTTTATGACATGCAGCTGTGGGAAGATGCGGTCCAAATGCCCAAGTATGCATTATTTTGACAGAATTTGCAAGGGTTCATGGAAACCCCATGTCCTTACAATTATGTAAACTCCAGGGATGGTCAAAGTTAAACCTTCAAACTGTGGGTAAGCACCATTTCCTTTTCCGTTCAGAACTCTGATTTTTCAAAGTAAGTAGTACTTTAAAGGACAGTATCTGATTTCCTGGCTGTCAGCAGAGGTAATGCTAATAAGAAATTGGTTCACCCTCCTCACCTGATTAGTTTTGTGGAGTTCAAGGGGACAACTCAAAAAACAAAGCTGGTTCCCTTGCTGGAGATCGTGCTCTGAACAGGACAGAAACAATTCTCAGTTACAGTGATTCACCTTTGTGCAGTTAACTTTTCTTTCTCCTGTGGCTCATATGTCAATCTTCATATTGTTACTAGTATTTAATCAGTGATTAAGCTGCCATAGAGTAAATACAGACAGATTGTGCTGCAACATTTCTACGTTCTTTCAATATTATGAAGCGTAATATTCAGGTAGGTGCTTAGATATCAAAGTGATAGACACTTAATACCCGAAATAAATAGAATGATTCTTGCTGAATCGTTGCAAAGCAACTTAAGTGTCTAGCTGTAGTCGAAGAGATGAAGTGTTGTTCGCTGATTTTTTAATAAGGAGGGGAAAACAGTGCAAATATTATGTGACTTTCTGTATGCATTCTTTTAAAATTAATTCACTTCTGGTTTTGTCTTCCTTGTGCACTGATTATCTAAGAAGATCCTGGGAGAACGAGTTCCGGATGAGAAGAGAACCAGGCATGAGCCTGAGAGAAACAGAACAGAGAGCATTTAAACCTGTATTGCTGAATTTCCACGGAGCATGCGCGCCAAACTCCTAGTCCTGAGTAATGCCACAGGAAAAGTTAATTTCTGACGATACTCAGGTATATAGAAACACGTCACATCTCTGCGTCTACTCAAAACAGGTCTGCTTTTGGCTATGGAAGACCTAAACTGCTCAGAAGTTTGTCAACAATTGCTTGCAATGATCTCGTCTTTAATGCCAAATAGAGGTGATGTAACCTCTGCTTCTCTAAATTCCTTGCTTATTTATTCAGATTTCATACCTTAGCCTTTCCAGCCACAGTGCTGCCTGGGAAAGTTACAGTCTGGCGATTCTCCACTGCAGCCCGAAGTCTTTGTCAGCATCATTGCTTCTCAGAACAGAATTCCCCATCCCAAAAGCACACCCGACCTCCTTTTTCACAGGGGGGTGTGGCAGTGAACAGTGTTTTGGCTGAACTGGGGTCTGGTTTCCCAAGAGGTTCTAATCTCTCTAAGGAATAATGCTGTACTCTTATCATCATTTACCTCTCCTCCAATCTTCCTGTCATCTGCAAACTTTGTCAATCACCAGTTCGTGTTTTCTCCCTGGTAGTTGATAAGATGTTAAATAGTAAAGGGTCACAGCTTATCTTTGTGAGACCCTGATAGAAACACACCATTTACAGCAATATTTGTGAGATCAGTTAACTACTTTGAATCTATTCAAGGTGCGTCACACACACACTTTATATTGCTCTACTTCAGTAAATCTATTCTGTGCAAGGCTGAGTGATAACCTATATATGTTGATATGATTACCTATAACAACCAAACTTGTCATCCTCCTGTACCATGAAGTTCAGAGGTTGTCAGGGTTGTGATTAGCAGATCTGCAATTTGACAGAGCCATATGTCACCTCCTTCTCTATGGTACAAAAGAAACAAAGGCTACAAAGGCTACTTGGAGACCTCCGTTGCTGTCTGGCTTTAGGTACTGGGAGTTTTTTTTCCTGACCGTGCTAATTCCTGGTTTTCCTATTTATGCATATTCAGCTGGCTAATGAATGGACTTCTGAGTTTTCTACTGGAGACAGAACTGTATTTGATCTAGACAATCTTTTTCTGATGGGCTCTGCAATGTTAAGTAGCCTTTCCAAGACATCATGTTTTCTTAATTGACTTTTCTTGCTCTCAGCTTTTGCAAATGGAAAAAGAAAAAAAAAAAAGCGGCGATAGCTAGCTAGCGTTTGTAGCGATGCTCCATTTCAAACAGAGAAATGTGGAAATCTGTGAACAGAAACTAAAAACTGAGAGTAAACCAGAAATGCAATGATGCCATGAATTCTAAATGTACATATTGTACTCAGATCCTCATCAGCTTTTCTTCCTCTTTCAAAACCTGACAATATTCCTCAGCTTAACTTGAGAACAGTCCACACTTTACGTTCCTAAGGACAAAGTTTTAAGGTCCATAGCACCTAAGTGTGTTTTACTATTCCATGTGAACTACTGAATTTTCCCACTCAAGTCTTTATAAGATTTATAAAATTTGTAGTCCTTCACCTGATGACAGCGGAGAGAATCAGAAGAGTGACATTCTTTGCTGTAATGCACAATACTTGTGTTTAAACCACACATATGGTGGTGATAGCAACGTGATAAATTGTGAGGCCACATGATAGCCGGCAGCTTTCAGCAGCACACGCTGGAGGATAAGAAGGAGAGAAGAGCACATTAGAGAGCTGAAGCTGCAGGGGAAGTTAAACAGGCAGACTACAATTACCCAAGGAGGGACTTAACCAGGAGAAAGGAATTAACACCCATAGTCTCGCGAAAATTGCTTATGATCTGTAATGACACAAATTGGCGTATTAGCTTGAGCTTCACTGGTGAGACAGCATTAACTGGTGGAGGGTGCCTCTTAAAACAGGCCTGAGATTTACTTCTCCTGTTTTGGTCTTTTTCCCCAGCTTCTAGAAAGACTGCAAAACCTTCATGGAGATGCAGTGCTCGTGCAGAAATCCCTTCACATGTTGTCAGTCCCAGCTCTGGGGCCTTACACGGGAAAGGAAGATCTTTACATTTTCTGGTAACACTTTGCACAGCACCTGGATTTTCTGAATGGTGTCTTAAGCACTTAACTCTTTGTTGTGCTGTTCTTGGGTAATGAGTTGTGTCAAAATCAAACATAAGGTAAATAAGGCTATATAATGTTACCTGATCTAATGTGTTTATTATGTGCAATTAGCACCAAAAGGATGCGTTCATAACAGCAGCTTGAAAACACGTTCAACGTATGTAGTAAATAGTGTGAAATAGTATACAAAAATCGACCACAGAGAAAAGAAATGAACAAGGATAAAATCAAATGGGATTTGTGAGGATGATAGAAACCTTTCTTTTCTGTGGTGTTTTAAGTGATTCTGTGGGAAAGGTGCAATTTTCTATTAAATATTAGTATTCTGATTCTACAGTCATGGGTGTCAGTGTAAGAACCTTGACAGATGGATGGGTAGATATATTACTGTATTATACTCAGTAGGATGCCTCCATAAGGGGCATTAAAAGAAAACAGAAGCAAGACATTTGCTAATATATATTATATACATTAGAAAACAGAACCTTTGAATCAATCATCCATGTTTCATTTAGAACACTTTTTGTTTGATCTTTTCTTTCCCATGTTTTCTTTTTTATTTTAAAAATGTTGTTGCCCTACATTGCCCTCCTTCAGCATTTCCCCTGTTCTCTTACATCCAGACAGGCCAATCTCAGAAGCCCATCAGAATCTTCACAGCTTATAATAGCTCATTTACATACTCACAGATGATATCATGATATTGCAGGGAAAAAAAAGAAAAAAGCAAACCCCCAAATCCACCGACCAAGGTAAATTAACGTGTACCTTAAAAAAACAATGCACACTATTTTGAGGTTCTATGTGCGTGTGTGTATATATGTGTATAAACATATTATGGACAGACAAGCATTTATAACTGTTATATACATATGAGTGTGTATATACATACACACACACGCACGCACATCTATTTGTATTTGACATTTGGTGTTCCACCTTCAGCCTGGCCATTACCATTCCAGTAATGGATCCTGTTGTGCATTAAAATTCCCATTGTGGTCCATTACCACTTCCTTCATTGACAGCTCTATTGCTTCACAAGCTATTGTGCTATGTATGACATTGATTGGAGACACTGGATACACATTAGTAACATCACAACATGCATAATAAGCAAGGTGTCACTTCTCGGCGTACACCAGGAATGGGCACAACGCTGTGTAGCCTGCCGCAAACTTCCACACTGGGGCACCGTGGGCATCCCTGCTCCTGGGGGTTTGTCCTTTGGGGTCAGGGCCAGCGCAGAGCTGGCACGGCCAAGGGTGGGATGGCTCCGGGCTGTGAGGTCCTGCCCTGACAGCTCCCCCACCCCCCGGCGAGCCCCCAGCCCTGGGAACCCGCTGCCTTTCCAGCACCTTGACTGGTTATCAGCTGAAGCTGTAGCAAATTGGAAGATTTTAAATATTTTCCCACTTCTCCTTGCATTTCACGGGCTTTAGTAGAAAAGGAGATGACATGAGGTGCTCTCAAACAAGTAGTTCTCTGTGGCTGCCTCCCCTGCCCATGTTTCCCCCATGCCAGCAACAACTCCTTTGGTGATGGTTCTCTCTGGGGCCTGATCAAAGGCCATTAAAATGAAAGGGAAACTTTCTGTTGACATTAATGAACTTTGACTCAGACCTTAAAACTCAGGAAGCAAGAGCATGGCAGCTGCATTGCTAGAAATAGATGGAAATCTTTGGAGTGTTGTGGTCCAAAACGCACTAATCTTTACCCGAGAGTGTGCAAGTAGGAGCTGCATGAAGAGTGTTGAACCCCTGCAGTTACAGCTCTCCAGTGAGCAGAGAAGCAACAGGACTCCCCGGCCAGGAGAAATATTATGTCAGCAGCCTAATTCAGCAATGTGTTTTTTTTTAAAGGCCACTAACACAAGCAAAAAAATGAATTCTCAAAGTATTTTCTTAACACTGTAACATCAACAGGAACGCTTCTCAGAGAGCTCAGAGAAGGACCGCATAAAAATACAGGAGGAGTTCAAATTAGCAAAATAAGACAAAAAAAAAGAATCAACCAGAGGCAAGGATTCATGCAGTGCAAAAAGGATAGCTAGTAGCATTCCCAGTGTATAGCTGTTTCTCAATAGAACAGGGGAAATAGAGAAACTTCACTGTCCGTACCAACTCTTATCCCCACTGCTTTAACACTCTCACAACCTCAGCAACTTCAAGGACCAACAGTCTGTCCCAGCTGGGTAATATTTTCATCTGACGGCCTTAACGTTCACCAGGATGTTGCTGAACACTTGAAATTCTTGTTCAGTGCAGATCCCAAGTCTCTTCCTGCCTTGTCTGCCCTGTTGTTGGCTCTGGGTCATTCCAGCTCTTACAGTCAACCCACCCAGGCCAGCTGACTCGGTTGTGGACATTAAAAGTCTTGCAGTTCTCACTCCTACCTAACTAAATTATTTTGCTGTCCCCAAATTACAGATTTGCTCACCTTTTGGTATTTATGGTACTCCACCATTTCTCATTTCAACTACCCTGGACCCTGTCAAAAAGTGTCCTTGTCTTGTCTCGCATTCCCCACTGCAATTCAGTGTCCAAAGTGTGTGGTTCAACATACTTTTCCCTACCTTCTTCCAGAAAAGCCAGGGGAACAAGGCTGAGTGATAAAGGAGGGGGTTGGGTTTTTTTTACTCCAGAAATTACTTAAGCTGCTGCCACTAACCTGCATCCTACCCTCATTTATGGCACTTTTCTTGTCCTTTATTAAAATAGTTTTAAAACATATGCAAGAAACTCTGTGTGGAATAAATCCCCTCTCCCTTTATTTTCAGTTGACTCTTCATATATCTATTGTGCAGAGGATCACTCGGTTGTTGCAATCTGTTTCTTTTTTTTCCTTGTTAACTCCCCAAAGTTCTGTGCTTGGAATAAAAAAGACTTGGTAGTAGATAGATGAATGTCCGTTTTTTATGCTGGTTGAAAGATACTTCGGATATGTGTCTTGTATGGAATAAGTGCTGTAAGACTGAAAAGTTTCATTCTATTTCCAGCTTTTCATTTTTTCCAGGGAGCTTTGCCATTGTGAGATCTTAAATCTCGCCCATTGTGTTCCTGGGGTAGGGAGAGCTCAGGCTCCGTTGCCTTTTAGCCCCTCACTAAAACGCATGCGAATGGTGCTACTTCCAACACAGCCCTTTTCCGCTGTGCCACGAATTGCAAATGCCAAGCTTATTTTGCAAAAGCAACCACGCTCAGAGCAGCTGGTAACCCCGTGATTAGGCAGTTGGGCTGTATTTAGGCCAGTGGCAGCTTCCAGCAACCCCACAGCTCCCGGTCCTGGACACCAGCCTCCACAACCTGATCCACTGCTGCTTGTTCGCTGTCCCTCCCTCCCCATCAGGGTCACAAATAACTTGTTTTTTTTTTTTTTTCCAAATGCCGTTCTGCTGTGCGCTTCTACCTTAAATCACTTGGGAGGCTGGTCAAATAATAATGTATTAGCCATCATTAAAGAACTGCCTTGCAAATGGTGCGTATTGCGCTACGTCTTTGGAGTATTGTATCATACAACTACTTATGCTCGGAGTTTCCAAATATTGATCGTTTTTAAAAAAGCAGATTTTATCTGTTATGGAAGGTTTTCCAACTGAATACTGAGAAAGAGTTGACAGAGTAATTTTCTTAATCTAACAAACTACATGTGTATTTTCCTTGGTTTGACATTCTCCTTGGGGACTGGAGGACTTAAAAAAAGCCAACAACAAATGAAAGAATGAACACAAGAAATAACAAAGTTTTGAAGGTTTTTTGTTTTGAATGTATAATTGTTGTCAGTCAAAATAAGTAATAATCTGTTGGCAGTTTTTGTTCTTAAAATCATTCGGATCTACATAAATGTGAAGCCTGTTAAAATATGTGAGAGTGCAAAACTGGCATAAAATTTACAGCTGAGGTACAGAGTACTTCTCGAGTTCATTCTCTGAAAATAAAAAATAATAAATAAAATTAATATACATATATTTTTCTGTCAGTGCCATGGCAAATTATGCAGCATCATCATTCAAACTGAATGATAAAGCAGGCTAGCCCATAGATTTGGAGCAGCAAAGCTAATTAATCCCAAGATAGACGGTATTTCAAGAAACGCAGTATTTAGAATTAAAAAAGTAGTAGTAGAAATATTTAACTAAGAGGACCGGGGCCATTATTGAAATGATGTCATACAATCTGGGAGGCATTGTCATGTTCAGTAAATTAGCATGGCCTAACCACAGCAGAAAATTTCCTTGAGCTGCAATAAAGACTAAATGCTTTCAGACTCCCATGATCCTTTGTAGTCATCATTTTAAAGCGCTGCCTTAGTGAGCTAAACCTGTAAAGTTTTCTTTTGAGCGGCTGTGAGTTGATTAGATCTATTTCAGCCTAGTAGTGGTAATAGGCTCCTCTCTGTGAAACTGCTTAGCCTCTGCTCCCCTGGCAGCTGGAGAAACTGGAATTAATCAGGTCTGCTGGGGACTTCTTCAGCATCTCCGCAGGCCAGCGACTCTGGAATCATTTACTACAGAATCTTACTGTCAACTCTTTGTCATTTAGGCTTTTGATTATGCTTGCTTTCTTCAGAAAAAATGGAAATGGGTGACAGATTATCCTAATGCAGAATTTCACTAGTTACTTTTATAGGCATCTATTATCCTCCTTTGTACTGTCCATAAAAAGAATGTAGGTGTAGGCAAAGATTTTTGGGGGCAGAGATATGAAGAATACGCTATTGAAATTAACATATTTCTTCTAATTAAAGTACGTTTCTTTCTAATAAAGAGACCCTCCCCCCTCAAATAACTGCATATTGTTTTGTCACTAGCACAATATCTGGATTTCCCTCCTTCTTTCTTAAAAATCGATAGCTGGGGAAAAAATTCTTGGATATTGTGACTTACAGTGCTACTGTCCAATAACACCACTTTCTACTAAATATACTGTAGATACAGATTGCTTTTTTTAAACTGTGTTAAATATGAGCCTTAAGAATAAATGCATATTTACATAGACTGCTAACTACTCTGAGCTTCACTGAAAAGAAAGTAAACAGTCAACACTGAAAAAAAGACAATTAAATCCGCCTTCTTTTCAGCGTTTCATCCCACAGATACATGGTTCTATAGACTTGGTGCTCTGTCAATAGAGTCAATGGGCAGTCTGGTGCAGTCCTTAATGAAATCATCACCTCTTTTGACATTTAAAAATTTGGAGCTTTATATTATGAACAGTTATGCACAGTGACAAAAATCACTATATTTATATGAGAAGAAATACTGCATGACATTCTGAGACACAAGCTTTTTATAAGTGGTATGGGGAAATACTGTGGAGCAAATGGTTGAAAATTTGACCCAAACCAGTGATTTATAAGAATCTTTTGTTTTATACACATATATGCGTTTAATAACACACATATATATATGCATTTTGATGTCTAGCGTTCAGTACATTCTCTAAGGAGTTTGGCAAAGGATGGTTTCCACAAACAAACAGTGAGGGGAACAAATCGTTTCTTTTTTCTTTTTCTTTTTTGTTTCTTTGTTGCTGTTCTGTTCAATTTCATTCCAGAAAGCAGATTAAAACAGGAGTTGCCTCAACACATTAAATACATTAAAATTTTAAATAACCGCATTTAAGAAAAGGTAGGCATTGAAGCTCTAACTAGTTAAAAAACGGCTATACTGAACAATTGCCAAAATGCCCAAACTGTTTCATTATTAATATCATGAATGATTCTGCAAATTACAAAAACAGGCAACAGTCTCCATGAGCTTGCCTCCAAACAGAAGAAGCCTCCCTCTATATGTTCCTTAATAGACTTGGTAACTGCAGCAAGCTTGAACTCTAGAGCTATGAGATCTGAAACACATCGACACCCTGTACACCTCCAGATTTCTCTTTTGCCCTTGTCTGCCTATGGCTGCTTGACCAGCCAGCTGGCATCAAAAACCAGAGGTGTGATTTTCTTCTGCTGACAACTAAACATGGTAGTTCATGCGGGCTGGGCTCAGAGGATGAGTGGTGTGGTTATATCAGCTAATTTAAATGTACTTGGTTTCTTCTCCTAGTTTTCCAACTGGGATGAAGGGCTCTGGCTAGAAATGATTCCAAACCCAGATCTCGTTGTTAGGCTACCAGCTTTGGTTTTGTAGGGACTGGCACCGCCGTTGCTTTGCCCCGTGTTGCCCCTTCTTGTTGAACGCCTTGCAGCCACGGCCAGTTTGTAGCCCTTTCCTTCCAGAGATTACTTGGGCTGCTCATCCGACAGCCTCCGTAACACGCCTCGTGCTCCCGAGCTGAGCCTCTGGCTCTCAGGCGGTGACGAAAACCCCAGCCTTTTTTCCCTCCTATCCATGTGTGCTGGCTCTCTGCAATGCGTAGGGGCTATGAGGCTGGGGCAGCTTGGCATTGTCCCTTCCACAATAAAGCGAACGGTTGGCAAAACTGATGTAACCAAAATAGAAAGAAACTCACTAATTGAGCTGTTTAACACAGAGTGGCATGCCACCTGGAAAGCACCCAATCCTCATGCTGCATCTTAATGTGCACAGAGAGTCTTCCTCACCCTTTCAGGGGGAAAAATAAAAACCCAAACCACCTAACCCACAAACAACTAAAAACCCCACCTGCAGTTAAACTGCAGCTGTTTGGTATCTAAATTGTGGGAATTATCCAAAAATCCTGAGTTCTGTGTGCTAATAAATAATCCAAGTCCAAGAAATCACAGAGGGTTAAACACACTAAATAGGTCAGGTTTATTCTGTTAATGTTCATGTTCGTGTTCTCTTCCTCCGTTGAATACTTGCCCTTCTTTTATCCTTAGACTACTGTGGCCATTCGTCAATGACAATTTGTTGAGTTTGGATGTGTTCCTCTTCTCAAGAAAAGGACTTCAGATTAGATCTGTACAAATATTGAGGCAGCTAACCTTGGGAAGTGTCCACTGACATCACCATTCTTAGCTAATTGCAGATGTTCAGGATTCAAGTGGTAAATATTTAACAAGGGGGGGGGGTTCTCTCTCCTCAGTATGCTTCCCAGGTACTCGAGACACTGCATTATTTTAAACAAGATGCAATATATTTTACCCAGGATCTGCCAAACTGTGCACTGCAGATGTTCAAACCAGGTTTCAAATCGTATTGAAGCACATGTGAAAAGCAAGTACTATGAAGTTGTTACCTCAGAATGCAAAGCATTATAACAACTCCTACACGGTTAACAAACTACCTCTACCTCTTCTCTTCCATGCAGCTTATTTTATAACAAAGCTACACATTGCCATATAAAACTGTTTAGGGTGAAGCTGGTTTTAAAACCTGGTTACTGGAAATAACTCCATCTGTTTTGGCAAAATCTGAATGGGCACTGTTCAGAAAAGGGGGCTGGGTGAATTTAAGCTCAGAAGAGAGGACGAGGTAAATCTACCGTGGTACATAAAGGTCTTTTCTGGCTGCTGTGACTTCTAATTTGGGGCATATCTCTTTTTCTCTCTTCATCTTGTGCTGCTGCCCCAGATTTCATGGAACTGTATGTCTTGCCTAGCCCCCACTTCTTCAGTGGCTTGGTCTTTCCAACTCTCGTCCTTACCTCCCAATTTCAAACAAACCTTTATCTTCTGTTTCACTATTTCTGTGGTTTCAGAAAATTTTCCTTCATTTATTTAGTTTCCCACTCAGAACTTCCTCTCCCATTTATTTTGTCAGGGGCACTTCAGACACGATGATCTGCTCAGAGTGACCTGCAAAACTCTGCTCTTTTCAGCTCAACTGCTTGCCCAGCACAGCTTTTTAGAGCCACTGAGTCTCCAGAAGGACAGAGGAAAACAGGGAGGATATTGTACCATGAGGAAAAGCCTAAGAACCATCCAGAGTTCAGGTTTTTATTATTGAGGTATGCAGCATCAAACTCCATTTTTTTTATCTGCTGAAATCTCACAGTTCTTGTACTGAGAATGCACAATTGCAATAACTCTGTCATCACACTTTTAAATAATATAAGAAAGTCCAAAAAAATGCTTTTCAGTCTTTGGCCTCTGTAGTAACAGCAAAAACTTTCCTTTCTTTGTGTTCCAATAGCATGTGTATGGACAATCATATAGCTCCTGTAAGCCTGGAGTGTGGGGTTTTTTTATTGATAATTTTTAATAAGTAGATACAGTAGAGAAATAGAGACATTGGAGCTTCAAATTAAAAGGGAGTAATTAAGAAGGGTAAGACTTTTGAACTGAATTGCTCTAAATGAACTGGGAGAGGTGCAAATCAGTCATTACAAAAATTATATAATTTTAGGTCTTAGGTTAAGTTCTGTGAACTGTTTAATGTCATAATTGGCTGCTGCCAAAAACATCAAGTTGAATGAAGCTCTAAGTTTAAAATGTCATAAACTCTCAGCATAAAGATTTATATAACACAGGTATCTGACCTACCACCACATGGCAGGAGGTATTTGTTAAGTCTTATTTGACTTTTGCAAAATGAAAAAAAAATTACTAGAGAAAGAAAACATACATCTTCTGGACAATATCAAAACATTATGAATCTAGTCTGATATCTGAGCAATGCATTCAGAAAACTGTGATAAACATAGTTGTTTCTTATTAAAAAAATCAGATTTGATACTCCAAGTGGAAAATTTGTGTGTTTATTATGATGAATGAAGGTGGTTATTGTCAAATCTCAAGAGTATTTAGCAAGAGTTTAATGGAACATTTCATAAACTAAGCAAACTCTTTCTGAGGTTTTGCAGCCATTCGATGTCTCCAACCCATGCAAATATTCCCTATAGGAATTTCTTTACAGTGATGACCAAAATCAAGGTTGTACTTGATTATATGTGCATATTAAAATATTGAGTCAAATTATGATGTCATTCACTGGCCTAGAGAAAGCATAGTGTCAAACGGGGTGTTGCAGTGAGACCACAGGGACAAGGAAAGGACTGGGAAACACTATATTGTGAAACGAAGCAGAAGATAACTACTCCACAAGTAAAGCCATACAGCTTGGTGATGTATGCAAAAAGATGTAAGCAAACCCATGCAAAAAGATGCAAGCAACACCCCTTGCTTCTTATTTCCTACACCATGATTAGCTTGAAAGAAGGCCATTATGAGAGCACTTAGAAGATATCCTATAGATCCAAATATCCTCCCAATTTAACATGGGAAAGGAAGAACTTCACATATCTCCAACCTGTCTGCACGCTGGTGGCTCCTTTGGTTAGAAAGTGGAACTTGTATAGGGCAACAAAGAAGTGGGGAGAGGAAAGATGTGTAAAAGACTTGAAATTTAATGGCCAGTGAAGCTGCCTCTCATCATTTACAATCACATAGATGCTAATGCAGTTACTTTTTTGAGAGAAACAAAAAAGTAAACAAGAAAGTATTTCCACCTGCTCTAAGGTTGGTAGTTGGTCCTGGCCTGTGGTCCAGAGAAAAATGGCTGAAGCTTCACAGAGAGGTAGGTAGTTACGTGTTTCTTGTTTCCAGCGATTCCTACGGGTGCACTTCTTCATTGCAAAGAAAACCCAGAAGCCAGTAAGTACCCACTGCCTGTACAGTATTCATGTTATGAAATCACCCAAGCTTGCATTCATAAGGAAGTTTTACTTAAACTCCTGCAAATAGTTATGCCTCTTCCCAGTTTCTTCCTCACAAGCACTTTCCTAAGTAAATAACAACTCGGTGACCATATGACTCTTACAGGGGAGAAAAGGAGGTTGTGTAGTTCTGCACAAAAGAAGCGAGAGTCCCTAAACACTGTTTTATTTAAATGTCGGCCTTTGTACAAAAGCACTGAAACCCAAAGCTCTTAGAAAACTGCCAGTCTGACCACTTTTACCTACTCTTCCATTTCTCCTTATTTTATTCCTGTTAATTAACCCACTCCCAGCCAGCTG
>JANZLQ010000060.1:5433919-5445246 GCA_026212715.1 Elanus axillaris
CAGCTGCATTTCTGAGCTTTTGCTTTGGTCACTGGGACCTTCCATCTCCAATCTTGTGGAACTGAACACCTAAAAATATGATTGTTATTCCCCCCACCCCCCGCCCCGCCCAGTTTCTGCCAAGTCAAAGAAAAATATTCCTCCCAGCCAGCCTTGGGTTCCCTCCTGACCAAATTTTCTCCACCCTCCACCCCAACACTTGCACATCGGTCTTTTCTCCTCTGGATAGGTCTTATATGGCAACTCAACCTCTTTTACTCTAGACCTAGCTCCTAATTTTCTTGTACCATTCAAACATACAAACAAGAAAAACACTGAAGTAAGGAGTCAGATATACTTTCAGAATAGTAAAAGCACCACATTTTTGCAGTAAACTTCATATGCAGTAAATTTCATACATGTGTCTTTTTACAGGTACTCATTTGATTCCAAAAGGCAGGAGAAATGCGAAAAAAAAGTTTAAGTAAGTTCACAAAAAAACGAAAACAGAAAATCTGAACAAGTAAATAAAATGACCAGCTGGAGTGATAACATTTATTTTAATTTCATTTTGCAGGCTTCTTTTTTTCTTTTTCAGTAACATATCTCTTCCGCAACTTATTTTTCCTGAATAAACAAGGCTCAGAGATTTAACAGATGCCACAACCAGGCAAATGTGCATCTCTTCGGTAATTTGTGCAGTACTCAGATTCACTTACAGTTTTGTGGGGCTGACAATGTTTAGTCTCACCATAAAACTTACGATTTTTCTAACGCCTGAGAGCAGAGCAGGGTTAATGGCAAATGTCTGCTTAGTTCTTACACTGAGTTCGGAGGCGGAGGCTGATGCCGAGAAGCCCGTCTGCAGTCCCAGCTTGTAAAGCAGACAACCCCCCCCCCCAGAACACACCACCATGCACAAGCATGCCAAAGCCTTTCCGTTTGCTTTCAGGGGTTAGAAAGCAGAATTATTTTGATAGGACAGAGGATTTGGAGGACTGGCATGCAAATGTTCATAACAACTGTCCCACTTTGCTCCAGTTCCTGTTTATTACTTCTTATTCTTTACAGTATCAGTAAATCCCTTCAAGGCTGCTGTTATTATTGAAGAGGGGCCCACCTGGGAATGTTTAGGTCTTTTAGTAATAGCCTTAGGCCCAGATCTAATGTCTGCTGAAAAAGGATTCACTGCTTAAAGGAAATACTGATGACAATTCGTTAGGGCATCATAAAAAAAAAAAATCTGTTTCAACTCAGAAAAAGGCTGCTAGATACGTGAACAAATATTGTAGGTTAGTCACTTACTGTATATAGACTGCAGGATACACAGTTGTCCTGTAGTCCAATCTTCCTTTAGATTCTTGCTAAACCCCTTAAACAAAAAAAAAAAAAAAAAAGAGTTCATAATGTTTTAAATTATAATATAAATCTACTGATCTGCTATTAATACAATTCCTGTTGCTGTCTGAGGTTTGAGACACACATGTGTAATTCTTCAATGGCATTCTGTGTGTTATCTGGAAGGTCTCTCATTGCTGCTGCATCAATGCAAACCAGACTACACCCAGGCGAACAAAGGAAATTTAACTTTCATAAGTTGGTTTTAAAAATGCATTTACTTTGACTGCATTGAAAGAATCTAAAAAAAGATGAAAAGCATCTTTAGCATGCCAAAAACATCTGGTTTCATATTTTGAGACCAAAAGGAAATTGCATGAAGACTAAAATCTTGTTTTGATTTATATTATTATTGGAGGGCTGAGAAGCTGCCAGTCATAAAATAAAATTTTATGATGATAAATAAATAAGGAAAACAATCTGACAAAACATGTTGTGGAACAAAGCTCCATTTCAAGTTTAATTAACTGATAACAATGTTTATGATAGAAGAACTGTGCCACCAATTATACAGCTAGTAAATGCATGCTACCAACGCAAAGACTGGCCTATAAAAGCCTGGCTAAAAAGGTTTCTCCTGCAGCAAAATACTTCCAAACACAAAAGAGAAGGTATTCTCCATGTAGTAAATCATACAGCAATTAAGACCCTCTTTGAAGACATTTATGAGTAGGTCTTTATAGATTGTATGACAATTGCTCTGCTTCAATTGCGCATTGTAAATTGCACAATAGTAGTAGTTCCTGCTCTCTAATATACCTACTGATAGTGTCTGCAGAAGCCGACAGTTTAGAAATTGTTACAGGATAGATCTATCTGTGGGGAGAGAAGCAAAAAATAAACGTTTTCAGCTCTGCAGCACTTTTCCTTTTTCCAAAACCTTGTATGCAATTGTAACAAAGTGTTCCAGCAAGAAGATTATTTTAGAAACACGAAGATCAGCTGCGTGCTGCAGGAGAAGTGATCCTTAATCATACATGTAAGAGTTCAGCCTCTTTTCTGGTAACAGAGGCTTGCATTTAAAATTGCTACATACTTCCAGTCCTTGTGGTTTGAAGATGCTGGGATCACAGCCATGATACGCAGTACAAATCATTAACTTTCAGTTTATGCTATACTGTAATTTGCCAGTTACTATATAAAATGCAATATACAAAATACAAGATTTTGTATTACAGATATTATGAATCACTTGCTAAAATAATGCTGACATTTCTGTGGATAGGTTAAAAAAGCTTGGCTCATATCGTGAGACTACTCCTTTTTCAACTTCTGGAATAATAAACCACATTTAGGAAGCCCTGAATTTGGCTAGCTGTAGGAATAGTGCATTAACTATTCCGATCACACACCTTATCACAGCTTTTCACCCCATTAACTGTAACTGAGCACTGAACTGTTGGTCAGACTACAACCCCAGTACAAGTCCTGCTTGTCCCTTCCTCTCTCCCTTCCCTCCCACTGTTCAGCTTAAAAAGCACAGCCTTGCCAAACAAACACCACCCCCCCATTCAAATTGCACATTAAATAATATAGGAAGGAAATATTTCAAATGTTTCCCCAAAGAAAACATATAGCGGCATTTGTGTATATCGACAGCAAAGGTTTTCAAACTGAATGGAAAAATCTCCCTTGTCAAAGTCAATGCTTAGCAGCACGGCAAATATTCAAAGGAAGTCAAAGAAGTTGCTACAAAAAACTTCTATGGTTTTATGCTTACATACATTTACTTCAAGGCAGGGAAAAAAAAAAGATCAAAAGCATTCTGAAGAATATTTGTTGCTTTAGTAATAAGACCAAAATACTTGGAATTTATGTTTTCCTGGGTTCTTTGTTGACCCACATGCAATAATACCCCTCTGTCTGTAATTTGCTATTGCTCCTTTACCTGTCTTGTTTCTGCTCCTGTTCTGCTAGAAATATGACAGTCTTCTCAGTCCTCTACTTTGGGGCTGGTTTTTATTTCTTACATACCTGTAAAACTCTCACTTTTTTCACCAGTTAAATGAACCTGAGGAGACTATGCTTCTGTGGTTTCTTCTGTGTGCATGTGCATGGAAGTTAACATCCTGTCTCCAGTCCTGAAGGGAATTACTTCTGGCATGTTTCGACTCATTATCCTGAATCTTAATCAGCTGATGAAAAAAAAAATTAGTTCCATCAGCTGATGAAGGCCCAGAGTAATGAGTCAAAACATCCTGATCAAGACTCCCAGCTGCACTGAATGGGACTCTACAAGTTATACATATCCTCACTGCATTCTTACAATCAATTAATAAATTTCCCCCTTCTTTGCACCTCCCAAAAATAAACAGCTACAGGATGTTAGGTCACGTGGAAGATTATTGTCTCCCTCAGACATTTGGTGTCTCCCTCCTGTAAATCTTCAGAAGAATTGGTTTTACAAATCATACTGTGCTTAACTTCTTGAAAGCAAATTAGGAAAGGATGTTGTCAACTTTGGAATGCAGTCCAGTGGTTGTCATGGCTGTAAAGGTCTTTAAAATAGAGCTTTAATACTATAACTGACTGAAACTTCTCAGTAATGTTGATGGTTTTGGGGAATCCCATTTTCCAACTGGAAAACAAACAGAGAAAATATTTTCTTCTTCATACGGGTTTGTATCTAAAGCCTACACAATTAAAATGAGAACATGTACCTGCTAGAAGAGAAAAGCAAGAATAAATTGCACGCAAAATTCTGAAAAAATGTGCAAAAAAAATTTAAAAAAGGAGGACAAATACTGGTTTTCATATTCTATGATAATAGCTGTAGGTGCTCCTTATAATAATAGTAAGTAAAAGAGTTTAAGACAATTATTTATTTCTAAATAAACTGTTCCATCAAGCTGGTGCATAAATATCTGGGGAAAACCGTCTGTAGCTTTCAGATCCCTTTTGACTCCTTGATGCTGCTATATGTCCAAATAGCCACATTGCTCCCTCCTTTCCCTTGGAGTCATAGCTATGTGGCAATCTGCACAATAATCATACCATACAGTTATCCCTGCATTAGTGACCTCCAGGCTGCATTACTGCAACTCAGACCTAGAAATTAAGCCGTATAGCCTGAAAAAACTCCACATGGGGGAAAACACGGCCGAATGTCTGCTTAGCGAAGCAAATTGCCACATTTATCCACTTCAAGGTCTCCATCTTGGTATTTAAACCTCTCAGTGTGATACGAGATCTCTGCCTCTCTGCCTACGAGATCACCTCCCTCTACACAGCTATGACCTGTCATGATATCTCTATGGCTCTGAAACCATGAAACTGCCAGAGAGAAGGAGGAAATGTGGAGCAGAGGATGCACAATCTTCACAGAAGCCACATCAAAACTTCAGGTTTCACATCCTGGTGACAAAAAGTAGCAGAAACTGCAGACCTCCCTCAGAACTCATGGCCCAGTGCAAAACTCATCTCTGACTTGTCTTTCCCTTCACCCACGCAAATGTGAATCAAGCTGTTTTTCCTCTAAACCAGTATGAAAGAGAAATTGTTATTGTCATGATGATGAATAAGAAGAGAGGAAGAAAGGAGGATGTGTGGATCACATGGATCTCATCTGGGGTGACATTAAGAGAAGTTAAACAAAATTAAAATGAATTTCAAAATTTCCTGAACAAACTCTGGATGTTGATATATAATCTTTTGTGGAAAACTTTGCTTAGTTGTCTGTAACTCTCTCCAGCGTCTCCCATTAACGATCTTTTTCTGAACTAACATTGTGTTGGAACCAAATCTTCATTATCCTCTGATCTGACCACTACTGTGCTAGAAAGAAGAGAGGGAATAAATAAGAATGCAAAATACAGAGGAAACTCCACTTAAAAAGCCTGAGAAATCTCAAGCATAAGCACTGTAGAAATGCAGCACACAGTTGTAAGGAGGAAGGTAAAAAGATGTCCCCAAGGCAATCAGGAGGTTTGAATTTGTGGGGTATAATGCTGACGATAGCTGAACAAGACTGGCATCATCTAAAATGTAATAAATATTATGGCTAACAGTGTCATTGCTATTGCATATGCTGTTTAAAAAAATTAAGGATATAATAACGGCGGGCTTTTTACATGTTAAATGCTACAGTGAGCAGTATATAAGAATCAGAAAACAGAAATAAGAATAGAAAAAGGATTGGCCTTTTACAGATTTTTTTACCCTGATTTACATTCTGTGTCATCACACTGGCTGTTGTGACATTGCATGTTTAATCAGGCTAGAACTGGCCGCTTTTAACTCGACTAGGATCTGAGACTGCTAATTCACCCTTGCGATCAACTTCACAGGCTCTTACTGCAGCCTTATGACTTGGTAACAGGAGTCACCACCTGACTGAGATCCCAGCTGTGTGCCTATGATTTGACAGGCTTTATGTGACACCTGGCTATTTCACTGGGTGATTAAATCAGTCCAAGCAATTCTGGGATGACCACATATGTTTCTAGATGTACAAAACTCAGCGCTGACAGATAGGGTGGAAGCCCGTCTGTCTGGGCTCCCCGTGTTGTAGTGGCTCAGAGTACTTTTAGCTCAGCAATCGGATGGTTCTCAGTCCCCAAATTATAAACTCACAAAGATGGTTTGCAGCCTCGCCTTTCCACTCCTTACTGGACAGGGCTGCGCTATTGCTAAATTCAGCCTTCGCATAAGCGTGCACCTGCGTCATTCCTCGGGATATCATTGAGTTTAGGTACCTCAGTGCATCCTACTGCTCTTGCCTTGGTATTGCTGAGTTTCCCTGCAGTTATGGTGTTCCACATATAACATGTGACACATCTCCCCGTTACACCAGGCCTCTCCTTTGGGCCTTTCAAGTGCTTTCTTATTATGCTTTTTAAAAACTGAAAAGGGAAAAAAAAGCACTTGCACGCAATAAGCACTAATACCAAATTGTCTCTTTGTAGCTAAAACTTAAAAAAGATTTACAAGAGGCAGATGAAGACATGAGTTTAATTGTCAGTGTCTCAGGGCTACCCTTAATACTACACACCCTTACAGGCAGGATAGCTAAATTACTAATATTTGCATGGAACAAGGTATCTTTCTTCAGAGAAATTCTTTGTGTTTATAACTCGATAATTAGACATATGAATATACCTAACAACCACAGCAATGAAGAGAGAGCAATTTAGTGTTGCTAGTCCCCTTGATACTGTCTGGGTGGCAGCAGGTGTTACAGTTGGGACTACTAAATACATAATATGTCTTCACACATGGGAACGTGACAGCATACAGAGCAAAAAGCACGCCTCATGGAAGATGCTTCTTTTTTTCTTCAGCCGAAAACAAAGTAATGCAGGTCTCAAAAAGGGGAAAATGCTGTGAAAGAAAGGTAAATAATTGCCCCTCTGGGTTTTCATACACAGCCTACCTCACATGTGCAGCAATGCCTGAAGCTAATCTCTCAGTACTTTTTGTAGCTCCAGTTAAAGTGATATTTGGCAGCTGCTAGATGAATCTGGCTTATCTGTTGCCAAATGCGTGCAGTACGTATGTGTGGCAACTGCTATCTTCACCAAAAAAAGATTGGCTCAACAGTATTTGTCACATTTTCCTTCTACTGTTTCTACCCCCAGGAATGTAACTTTTCTCTATTGTTAACCATTTGATTTTTCAGTCTTTAGCTGGCTACAGTGACGGATGCTGAAGTGGTGCTCTGTCCCACCAGACCTGCAGTTTGGTCCCAGTCTGGCGCCTTCTCTGCATATGTCCCCAAACTTGACTTGGCTTAAAACCACTCTCCTGCTTTTTTTCCAGTAGACTACTGCTTTTAGAAGTTGTCTACAATCCTTTTGCTTCTTCTGTTTTCCTCCTTACTGAAGAGTAGGGTCTGATAACAGAAAGAACAGTTGGCTCACCTGCAGGGCTTAACACCATCACTCTGCCTGTCCTCCTGCTCAAACCAGTGGGTTACCAGTATGCAGCCAATGTGGTTCTCACACCGCTTTCGGCTGTGTGGAGAAAGCGCCTTGCAGCTAGCAAGGCATGTCCATTCCACATAGACTCCTCCTCTACTCTGGAGATGATTGGCCTGTAGTTTGTCTGACCAAATTTAGTAACCATTGTAGAGGCTTGGAATAACCATCTCAGCCCATTTTAGGTATCTAAATTAGGTCAGGGGAATCATGTTTTAAAAGTGTCGATCCCTGTCCTTAATAGCGAGCTTGGGGTAGTTATCGCAGATGTAGATACTTTAAACTTGACTGATGCCCATTTTGTGTTGGCTTGGCTCAAGCCCTAAGATTTGTCAGGATCCCTAGGGAAGCTAATCCACACCCTGGCATTGCCGTAGAGCAGGGAAGCTGCAGGAGCCCTCCTGGGTTGCCTTGGAGTGAGAAAGGTCCTCTGTCCCATGGGACCAGGGCAAGGGGTTCTCCCAGGCATTGAAGGGAAGCAGAATCAAACAAACAGGCCAAAATTACAGGTTTCTGAATTTCAAATGTTGGCAGACATGATCTTGGTAGGTTCACAAGACCACAATAAGGCCATCTGGGGTCAAAGCAAAGCCTCTGCCGGTAGCTGATCTTTCTTAGTAAAGTATACCTAGGGAAAGGATTATAAGAAATTGAGCAAATCCAGGTTTTCTGGCTAAGTTCTGTGCTGGAAGCAAATATCAAGAGGTCCTCTGCTTCAACTTCCTTGGTAGCATTCTTTCAGCTTTTTTCATTTTCAAAGGCATCCACACTTCCAGAGACTGAAGTTGGGGTAATAATGGATATCTTACTATTTTTGAAGGCCAGAAATTTGAGATTCAGAGCTAATACTAAAGATAAATAAGCCACCACAAGGTCATACTCTTTCCAAATTTCATCATTAGAAGCCTGGCTGAGGAAATAAGAGTGCAAGTATCATTCCATAGCATTTTCACAATGCTTAATCTCTCTAACCTCCTCTACTAAGGCTAAAATAGTTATAATGCAGATGACTTCTCTGTGATTCCCATTAGCCACAGCAGCAAACACAGTTCAGAAAAAGAACATACTTTATGGAGATAAACAGCAGGGTTTTGTAGGACTTATCAAACTATATTAAACAGTTTTATCCCAGCTTTTCCGATGCAGATGACTAGCAAACATTCTTCCAGAGCTGTCCTGCCTGGAATCTGCTAATATTAACACACTGACAAAGTGATTCTGGCGTAAGGAACTGCATACAGTAAATTTGAGACCCAGTTAAAAATAATGAAATTAATATTAATTCATTTTAAAATGTGGGTGATAAAAAACTGTATTTGCCAAATAGTAAAAAGGACAAGCTAATGAGGGGAAAAAATATTTTTAAGAAAACACCACTAAAACCTGTGCCTGATCTTTCATGAGACTGAGCCCTTTTTGAAAGACGTATTGAATACTTCATGAGATCAGCACGGTCCGAGTAGGTCCTCAAGGATGCGGGCAAGCAGAGCAACAGCACATATGCTGTTCCTAAAGGTTTTGGCACCGGTCCTTGTGTCACCTTTAAAAATGGTTCTTAGGGAGAATAAACAGGGTATCTCGCTCTTCCATCCCAATGTTCTGACGGTCAGCAAAGTTGTGTGCAAACTTGATGCAGTCCAACCAGCTTAATCAATGTGTTAAATGTTCAGATGCAAAAGTTCACAGGCTTCATGTCCACATGCAGAATGGCTCTTCCTCATCCAAAACAAGAGGTAGGGAGCCTAATCTCAGGCTTTCCATGGTTGTTGGATCATGTCTCACAAGTCAGCTCCTGAGGTGAAGTAACATCCTGGTGTCTTGAAGTGGAAAATAGCTCTGACTCAAGTTCTGAGAATGAACAGTTTCTGGTCATGCTGTCTACATAAGAAAGTCTGTCCTGGAAGCCACACTCGTGTAAACAAATTATTTCCCCACAGTAATCTAGTAAACCATCTGGTATGCATTGAAGTTTGTCTATGGAAAAAGATCTGAAAAGCTGTTGAATGTGTCCAAAAAATACTGAGCTAAGTTGATCCCTCTCACGTATCAGCAAGTAACTGTGTGTCACTGTATGAACATCCCATTGTAATAAACCTATCTGCAATGGCAAATGAACAGTAAGTCAGATCCAGCTCTTAACAAAGTCAATGGGAGCATTTACATTGATGTCGAGGGGAGCGTTTACATTGATTTCAATGGAAGGAAGATTGGACCACCACTGGATAGATATCATTCTCCCAGAAACTAATCTAAAGTACAATAAAATCTGTAGAAATTCTCCAGATCTTGTTTCCTTGAGCTTGCATATGTTTTACAGGTATGGTTCTGACATTAGTTTTTTAAAAATGTAGTGCAGTATTCTTGGCATAATATTCAGGCCTATTGTCTGCTCTCTTATTTTTACATAGAGCACACTGTAAGCAGCTGCATTTCATCACTTCCATCTCAAGGATATTGGTTCAGTTCAGGTTGTCTTTTACATTGTGTGAATAATGTATATCATACATGGAAAGTAAGTTCAAATAGCCTTGCAAGAAAACCCTCTTCCCTTGTACACAAGGACTGATCAGAGGGAAAAAAATTATGGTCCATAGCTGGCTTCAAAGATTTTAAACAGGAAATACATACAAGCTGTCTTAAGAAGAAAGGGTACATATCTGATTGGATTAATGCACCTGTATAATTAAACATGTATAAATGTTACAGGATAAAGATGCTGTGGACTTTACTCTTTCTTAACAAAGAACCTGTCCTGTTCAATCAATGCCATCTAAGTAAAGAGGTGATAATGAAAAATACACGTAGTTATAGTAAAAATAACCCTTTCTTCTGCAAGCACTTTAAATAAGGCTCCTCAGAGGTGTTCACATATTATAGGGCCTAGAGATGGCTATCTGCATCTGAATCATTTCAGAGAGCTTAACATATCTCTGTAGATGGGGGAAGAAAGTTTAAAAAGTGTAAGGGAAAAGAAAAAAGAGCACTAAAAAGAACACTGAACGTTTTTTCCCTTTTTGATTTTTCAGAACTTCTGAACTGATTTTGCTGAAGATTGTGAGCGTCTTTAGTACAAAGCAAGAAGCAAAGTGGAAATTCAATTTCCCCCATCCTTCCCAGCCTGCCTCAGTAATTCCCCGGGAAGTGTGTGCTCCATGTTTCTCTTGCATGTCTGCTTCATTCATCCTTTTTTCAGCACTCCATTCTGCAGACAGTATGCCAGAGAAAGCGTAGTCCTGTGTCCATACAGTCAGTGTTTATGCATGCACTGTCTCTGAAACAAACATGCATGGATGTGTTCAGTTTGGCCAGGCACAATCAGTCATAGGTTTTGGGTAGATCTGAACCACCCATGGGCCCCAGGACATGCCGTCAAGCATTGTGCAGACTTTACTAATGAATCCTATTGTAGTTGAAGGTAGGCGAGAACAGAGAAGCCTGACTGCTTGTTTTGCCTTTAGCAGGGCATTAAAATGCCTGCTTTAGTAGAAGTCAAGAAGCAGAACTAATAAACATCAGGTTGGAAGAATGTAGAGCTGCAGCCCTACCTCCTGATATAGCTTTATTCCTGGGAAAGACTATCAACAGTGCGAGAGCCACGGAAATGAGAAGACTTTCTTAATGGGCAATGGCCATCTTTCAGGTTGTGACATTGCCAGGACAGGATTTTACTTCATATTTTAAACAAGCAATTTTGTGCAGCCTCACATCATATTTTAGGCAGGAAGGCAAGGAGGATTTTAACTGCTGAAAAGCTGAATTTCACCAGACAAATTTAGCTATGCTGTATACATGACCTTAATATAACATGGAGAAAAATGTCCTTACAAATTCTACTAGTAGACTTTTAGGAAATTTGGGAACAACTGGCATTTCATCATCTTCATTTATACTCCATTTCTAAACCTTGCAGTGTGGGAAATCCCCTTAATGAAAAGTAGTGGGTAGGTAGGTAGTAATACTGCATGGCTGGATGGCTCTCACAGCAGTCACTCCTTTAGAAGTATACCCACACATGCACACAGGGCCCCACCCCCC
>JANZLQ010000060.1:5463584-5473716 GCA_026212715.1 Elanus axillaris
CTTTTCCATCATATTTTCTTCCCACCCTGTCCTGCTGGGGAGGGGAGTGATAGAGCGGCTTGGTGGGCACCTGGTGTGCAGCCAAGGTCAACCCACCACACAAATGTAATGTACAGTTAGTATTATTGTAGCAATTATCACATATCTTTTGGTGCAAAGACTGAAATTTTACAGACCCCTTTTTTTATACCAGATCTAATTTCTTCTTCTAAGGTCCTTCAGGCCTTGTCCTTCACTGTAGTTTTTTCTGTGACCCTTAGACGTGGTGTCTACACTAAACAACAAAGAATATAATTACTGAGCAGAGTCAGCACTGTTTTGTTTGGGTTTTTTTAAAAATGAATTTAAAATGAGAAATAAAAACATACATTCTTTTACAGAGCTCAAAATATGCAGATATTTGGTATCAAAACAAAATATCCTAGGTGAATTTGGCATATTCAGAAATAAATAACTCAGCCAATAACTTAGCGGGGGGTCTACAATAATCATTATTCCTGCTTCAATTCTCTAGTGGTTCAAAACTGCGTACCCCAAATATTTTCTGTATTGGTGGTAGTTTATGGTGTGTGAGTTTTCCACCAGATGACAATGAGAAGATGGTTGGCAAAATGGAAGTGCCGGGAGAACCACAGTCTGGAGGAGAACAAAAAGGAAGTGTGTTGTTCCACATGCACCAGAACCTTGTTTTGATGAGTTTATCTTGAAATAAATTTTAAATAATATGGCCAAAATCCTTCCTTCGTTGCTGACCAAAAATTTCAAAAAAATCTGCGCTTTCTTTGAAAATGTTGATTTTGATGAAGTTTCATGTTCTGTTAAGGAAATTTTTTTGCCAGAAGTCTTTGGAACAGCTGTGATATTCTGTATAAAATGAACCGTGCCTTTAAAAAAACCATACTTGCTTAAAGTCAACCATTTAAATACTCAATATTTCCAGAACTAAGCTAGTCATTTCAGTAAGATAACCTTATTTTGGCCAGTTAGCCTCTTTCAGTACAGTGCAGTCAACACCTGATGCAGTTTGCTCACTGCTTCTGCACTGACCCATTTCCTGTTCATCCTTCAATTTTGCAAGCAAACACAGCTGCTAACAATGAAAGTAAAGTCCCGCTGTCCATTCTGGTGCTCCCTGCTGCAGCGAATACTGTTTGGCTTGGAAAGAGATTTGATGGGGAAATCTCACCCTGAGCTGGAGGCTTATATTGGGGCATTCGTACATACTTGCGTGGAAGGTGCAAGCGCAGTCCCTTGGCAGTTAAGAGCTGTGAGGGAATAAGGGATGCTCAGTACGAACACAGTCGTCAGAAAACTACGTCATAAACTAACAAGGAGGCACAAATCTGACCCTTTTCTCTCCCTTTTCCTCTGAGCTGAATTTTAAGTACCTCTCTGAAAGGTTAGAAGTACTAGACTTTCTTAGCAAAAATATTGTAGATAATCTGGTCACCAAATCATTATAGCTGAAATTTGAAAAATATTGTAGGGTGAAATGAGACAGCTGCATTTGAAGAATTTTTTCAGCCCAAGTGGTTTATGCTAAAACAAGTCAATGGCATAGTCATACCAGCCTAAAATAAAGTTCTCTGGGAAATTTGGGATAATTTTCATTATAGACTTTCCTGTCTGCTTTACCTGTAACAGCAGTATAAATGATGTGTTTGGGCTCCTTGTCATAGTTATGAGTGTTACTAGATATGTATACATTTCTAACCTCTGTGGCCTCAATACACCATATTTTACAGCCTCACCATTTTATAAAAGGAAAATTAATACATTTTACTACATTCAGCAATCCACTAAATTACATACACTAATGATAAAAAAATATTTTGCTCTGTTGTTTTGATATTACATTCATTTTTTATGATGCTGTCATTGTTACTCAATTTCTAAGGCCAGTCCTTTTTGCCAGCAGTTAGCCTGCAGAGGTAAATGGTATTTAAAGTATAATTCCGTCCATCAGCTTTTCTGAGTGCCAGTATCTTGACAGGAATTGCTGTGCATTTATCAGCTGGGATATGGATAGTCCCATTAAGTCATCACAGCATTAGACTATTCAGGAAGCGTTTCCCTATCACTTCAAATTCTTGAATGAATTTATTTATTAGAAGTGTTACATGCAGTGATAAGATACGTAACTAAGTTACATGTATATCATGTGAAGTAAACCATCTCAGGTTTTGTTGCCTTTATTAGTCATTATACACCTATACCTGTTCCTCCAATGCCTTTACTGCCTGTGCAATGTATCAGGGAGCAAGACGTCAGATACTGTGTGCTACTGCCAAATGCTCAAGTGATAGAGATTTACCAAAAGATACTCTGGCCTATGACCTCCTACATTGAACTATTGATTTCAGAGCAAATAATTGGGTTTCAAGAACTTTTCAGTTGGTTCTGCACAATTTTTTAGAGGGCAGAGGCGATGGCAGAGAAATGACATCTGGGGACAGTATAACTGTGGCTCCTTTCCTCTGACGTATTTTCCCCACTGAAGCTGGGGAGCAGTTGCCATCGCTGGGGCAATTCATAGTGATTCAGCACTTTATTTAATGCATTAGGTGACTGCTACAGTCAAAGCTTTGCGATCTTGATGGATAGCCCTTTTTGTTCACATTTAAGTTTTGATTAAATTTTTCATCAAAGATTCAATTTTTGGTTAACCACTTCACCTTTCCCCCCAGTGATTTCCCCCAGCTAGCTCTACTCTTGACAGATCGGATAGACTGGTTTTGTTGCAACTGTTGAGGAATATGTTAGGATCTAGGTGGAAGGCTTTGCTAAATCAGTGCTGCAGTAATTGGGTCGTGATGAGTTGCAGTCTGGTGCTCCTCCAGACCTTGGTAAGATATTTGATGATGTGTTAAATCTTACCCAACTCTAAACACTGGACATTTTTTTACTGGGATTATAATGACGATGCAAAATAATAGTGAAAATACATACAGATTTATGAAAACATTGTCACTATCCCTTGACTTATATTCAGCTAAGTATTTATACACTTTTTTCAGTCAATAATTGGGAGGTTTTGGTAGGATAAAAAATACTGTGTTACTAGAAATGTATATGTAGCATATTATCCACTAAAGAACTGGACAGATTGTTAAGTTATTGCACTGGCTTGCATACATTATGGTTTATAAAGAAATAAGGAGAGGTTTGGTGGCACCCCCCCCCCCCTAAAAATGGTACCATTATACAACTCTAAATCAAATAAAACCCCTGTTTCTTTAAATGTAAAAAAGCTGGTGTCTTGAAAACAAGAAATAGATTTATAATCAATACTTTACATTAATGTCCAAACTGCCTTTTCAATTCAATAGAATCACACATGGTCCCTACAAGGCTTGTGACTTGGTGTCCTCAAATAAAATTTTCATTTCTGATTCATAACAGAGCTAGTCAGTATGATTCTGAAACTCATATTGGCCAAAACACTTAACCACTTTTTCAGAATAGGACAGAAAATTGGGTGCAGTGTACCAGTAAGTGAAAACCAAACTGATCACTAGTTAAAGTGTATGGTATTTACAGAATGCCTAGCTTCCTTTCAGTCTTTAAGCCATTGTTGAGCTCCCCTCACTGTCAGTGATCCACCCCCTTTCTTTCCCTCACATAAACTACTGTTTTTCCACTTCAAAAATCACTGTAGAAAGTCTGCCTTTCCCATCACTCTTGCCCTTCAGTGTCCACAAAGAATGTCCTGTTACTAAAAAGATACACTAAACTCACCTCACACAGTTAATAATTAAACAATACATTTTTACTATTTGGTAGTGGTAGTGGGGAAGGTTGTCACGGATTTCAGAAGCTAATTAAAGCCCATAAGTACATCTTTCAAACAGCTTCCATTCAAAAATGATCTAAATGTTGTTCCTTGCTGCTAAACCTGTGGGATTTTTGTACTGGAATGGCAGATGAGGTATGTTATCAATCACACAAGGCTCTATTAATTTTATCACGACTCCGATGGCTGTTGACATTAAATGGCACAAATTTGGCCAGTGTGGTCCCTGAGGTAGTGCATCTTCACATCCTTTCAAATGCTAATTATTTTCTTGACCTTAAAAAAAAAAAAAAGACTGTTTTTATCCCCACCAAACCCCCTCTCCCTCCCTCCTGATAGCAGAAACATTTTCACAGGGCCATTTCTCTGCCCACACTGCCTTGCTGATGGGATTTTTCTATTTTTTATTTTTTCACTCTTTTTTTTTTAATAAAAAAAGCATCCTTATAAGATTTCAATAGCTATTTAGGGGAAGGGTTGCTACACAGTAGTGCTGACATTAGCTTTCACTGAGATGAAGAGAAGAGACCGCTTGATGATGAAGACATTTCAAGGACACCACCGGTATGGAATAGCTTTCTCTCTGGGTCAGTCAGTGTTTCAGATTGCTTAATTACTGCAAATTCACGCAGGTAGCTGTGATGAACACATGGAAAGCCATTAGGAGGTCTTATCTATTGTTTAACTTCTGAGAGAAAAAAGATAATTGTTGAAATGGTGAAAGAGCTCTGCTCAAGATTTTCATAGGATATTGCTACCTGTCAGTCATTGGGAACTGCCTAAAATAGTTCTTGTTATCTCCATATTAATATTAGGTATTCCATTATTAAACAAAATGGCTGTGTCATATCTGTTTCAAGGTCATCTGAATTACAACAGCAATATTGTGTCTTTTTGCATAAAATGGGATATTTTGCACTTTATTTATTTGGATTTACTTGCAGTCTTCCTTACTATGTCTTCTAAAATGGTAGTTCCTCCACTGTGACTTTGCATTTAACTAGAAATTAAGGCACTTTTGTCCAAAAAAAAACCAAACCCAAAAAACAAACCCTCCAAAAACCCCCACACAAGCAGAATGCAGTACATTCTTTACTATTTAAGATGACAGGTGTTTATTGCACCCAAACATAGCTTCATGTTCATAAAAAGAAAGTGTGAATATATGGGATCTTTTGTGCCAAATTTTCCCTCAGCCTTTTAAACTGAAATTCAATTGAACTCAGGGATCTAAGGGCAAAATTCAGCCCTTTCATATAAGGGCAGTGGGTGATGAGCTTGAGACAGGGAAAAAAGAAACCTCATATATATATGAGCATGTTAAAGATCAGAAGGTCTTGATTCACAGAATGGCTTTATTATAAAATTAGCATCAGAATCCAGATTGGTAATTCCCACTCAGTCTCCCTGACAGAGGCACCTCTAGTTAGACGAAGGGATCTTAGTTACACTGGCTCTGGGCTTGCCAGGGCTCCTGAGGTGTAATGTGACAAGGATAATTTCACTCTCATTCCTGAAAAGTCATGACATTACACAGAGAAATTGGTGGCTTGTGTTTAGATGTTTCTGAAAGATGCTCTGTTTCCAAAGGCAAGGAATCACGTTTAGGATATTTTCTGGCCTACTCTATGCAGGTGATTGGGTTAGATGACCATGGTCCTGCCTTTTGGGCATATGTACTTGGATTGCAGGTCCAGGACCTGATTGAGTAGTAGCAGTGTACAAATGTGTTCCCACTGAAATGGCAACTGTAGTAATCATCACAAAAGTTAAACCCTGGTCTTACAGTTAAGAAGGACATAGTTCAAAATGGATGCACTTTCTCATGTTAAAAAGTTATCTCATCAAAAACTGCTGGAGCAAGTGCTTGTGACTGCAGTGTTAATTCTTGCACAGTGCTGATGCACTGTGAGTTTGAAACTGTGATCTCTGAGGAGAAAGGAACACAACATATATATATATATATATGGATGAAACAATGGGTTCTACCCTTAAAAAAAAAAAAAAAAGAGAGAGAGAGAGAGAGAGAGATATTTTTATCCAGGTTATATTTCAGGGATTTGATAGAAATCTTTAAAATATTTTCAAAACTTAAAGGGTTTCATTTTGGAGTATATACCAACTCTTGAGATAGATTTGGGCCAGTATTTTCCAAGACTTCAACAGACAGCAGAGGCATACTTATACAGTGGGTAAAGCACTAGGATGGTGTTCAAGACACTTCCAGTCCCTTGCTTAGCATTGCTCTGCTGAGAAGCATTTGAGCCGACTGTTTACTTGCCTTCGGTTCCCTCATCTGTATAACATAGTAATGATACTTGACTTCTCTCCTAAAGCAATCAGAGATCTTGGAAGGTGAAAAAACTTGTATGAACAGTAAGTACTATTCTAGATATGCATTCATGTGACCCGTGGCACATTTGGCCCTTAAACTTCCATTTAACAAGATCTCTTTCACAAATGTGCAACCAATATTTCACTACTCTCATTGTTATAATGTGATGAGAAAAAAAAAAAAGTGTTCCTTACAGTAAAGGGAGTCCAATATGAAATTGCAGTGAAAAAATATTCAGCTATAATTGCATGGCAAGAGTCAAAAAGGCACATTTTCTTTTCTAGGAAATTACTCTGTCTCTCTTAAGCAGTAGGAGCCCGAGGATATCAATAGCCCGAGAAGGTTCCTACTATATTCTATTTATGGAGAATTACTGAGACGAGTTATGACAACATCATTAGCAGCCAATCGGCAAGCCTGATAGTGCACAGTAAAACTACAATATCTTTATAACTGACCACACTTGTTTACATTTTGCACTTCTTAAAGCTTGTTTTCCAGGTAATGTATTGTAACACTTTCCCTGGAATGAAAATATTCATTCAACATATTCTAAAGAGGCATTGAATTCTTTATGATTCCCTTTGAAAGGTATAATTTTGCCTGTGAAACACTAAATAATCTTGGTTTATTTATTTTTTCCCCAAGAATTCCAACACTGATTAGTCCATACTAAGAACTAATTGCTTGCCAAATTTCATTAATTTGATTTTAAACCAACAGCTGAATTATACAAAGGAAAACAACCATTCAAACCAGATAAACTTCTATTATTCATATACTCATATAATTTAAAAAACCCCCACCAAAACAACAAAACCAACTTATTTTTCTTTAAATTGTCAACTTCTAGCCCCAAGCACATTTTTTATTACTAGTGCACAATCCTATAAAAATAGAGCTTTATAAATGAAAACATTGACAGACCCTTAGCGATAGTGGCACTACAGGGAATAGCTATAAACAACATTTTTATTCCTCAAGCATACCTTACCCTTGAAAGTTTACACTAATTACCTGTAGTTTTGTTAATGTTTTAAGCTGCCCTTCATCTCTCCCATCCAGACATACCATTCAGCTTCCTCAACAGATATATTCAACAGCTTCTGTTCACACCTGACATCAATTTCCTTTGATGTTCACAGTCTAAATGAGAATGCTACAGCAAGCTGTATTTGTGAAGTATACAGGATGCCTTTAAAATGATGGCAGGTATTTTCCTCATTAAAGCAGCCATAACAGATAGTTAGATATGATGCTGTCCCTCACCTTCCTGCTAATTAATGACTATGATTGCAACCCAAATAAGATCAGGCAATTAAATGTGATAACATTTCAGAAGTGAAGAAAATGTACAACAATCTTGGAATAGCTTCCTGTAGATAAATAAAGTTGATCTTAGCAAAATTAACACATAAATGTACTATTCTATCAAAAAATTGCACAAACTAAAGAATGTAATAATTTTACTTTTAATTGAAACCTGCGTTACTGTGGAGAGTGAAAGTATAAGCAAGTCCCATATCTGTTTTGTCTTTTATATTAGCAATAGAAGGGGTTGAATTCTTCAAAGGAAGATTTGCAAAAAGACATCTTTACTACTGAAATATAACCTTGAAAGATTTCTGCAGCAAGATGGAGAACCTCTCCCAGTTCTGTGTTCTGCACCTGGGTACCCTCCAGCAGTGCTAAACCCCCGAGTGCTTCCTCTTGCAGTGTCTGTAACAGCTCTGACCGGGCACTCGGACATTATGAGTGTACTAAAATGTTTAGCAGAGACGTAGCTAATGTTTTAATTTGCCATCATGAAGTTTCAGAAATAATGCCTGTGGTAGTGATGGGGAAAGTTGTGATTCTCGGAACTACCGATTCCTGAGAGACTGAAGCACACAGCACAGCATCAATCTGTTTTTCCTGCCACTCCAGAGGATTTCTGTACCCACACCGGGGCTAGTGGTTGATTGATTGATTGATTTGGAAAGCTCAGGTGTTTAAGCCCTTTTAGTGGTAGATTTACAATACAGTTATCAATTCTGTATGTATGTGGCAGTTCTAGTACAAAAGGGGGTCCTAACAACAATAGGCTTATGGAAAAGACAAATGGTCTGATCAGTTTTTTCTCTACTGGGGAGAGTATCTTTATGAATGCCAAGTGCTGGGCAAAATGTAGGCGTTCCCATGCCGCCTTCTTTTTAGCTTATCTGGAGAGCCAGGGATCAGGTAACATATAAAATACAAAGAAGAAGAAGAGTCCCATTGGAACAGGAAAAGTTTTTGAGAACTACTGTGGTAAATGCATTCTTCAATGAGCCCTGGGCAAGCACTGAAACTGCTACACGTTGGTTTTGTCCTTCTCTAGCTTTTAGGTTTGTTTTGAGGAATGAGAATCAACAATATCCCTCATCTCTTCAGAAGGCTTTTCCTGCTGCTAAGCTTGATCTCCAGCAATGAGCACCCTTCTTCAGGTGCAGCGTCACTACCTGCCTCATCTTCTGACTGGCCCACACCTTATCTACAGCTCCTGTGTGCTCCCAGGGTTGTCCTAAATCACAACCATGACAACTCAGCCAGGGAACAGGCATGCGCCCTGCCACTGAAGCATGCCTCCGAGAGCAGCAAACCGATGGATGACTCTAAGCGAGAGATCAGTATATTCAGCAAAATCACTTGCTAGACATAGGGAATAGCGATATCCTAATGTCACAGGGAAAGGCGATGACCCAGGACACCCAGGCCAAGACCAGCAAAGACATGTGTCCATATCCTCAGACCTATGACTATGTACAGTTGCTGGCCAAAGCCTAGCAGAGAGATATGCAAGCCAGGAAATAATTTTGTCCTTTCTGAAATTTATACTTTAAGATGCAAGGTAAATAGGTAAATGAAATGGGTAAATGAAAGCCACTTTCCTCTCCTGAGTGGATTTGTGTGGGGACAGTCAGAATTTTGAAGCCAGGAAGAAATATCTAGAGCTGTGTCAAAACTTCATGGGTATTTTGAACAGAGAGGAAAGGGATGAGCTCTAGAAGCAGTGTTCTTTGTTGTTATTGCAGCAGTGAAGCCTTTGGTCTACATCTTTGTTCCAGTTCCCCATTAAACCTGAAGGTCAGGATCAAGGGGTTAATGCAGGATTTTCATGAAATATTAATTTGCTGCTAACTTCACATGCAGTAGTTTAACATTCTGTATACGATTTGGTTTAAGCAGTGGCTGGGGACATGTTTATATGCAATTAAATGAAAAAGCAGTTTTCCTACCCTCTCTGACCTCTAAAGTGAAGAAAAGTGTAACTGTGCAGCAGGTTTTTTTCACTTACACATTGATGATCAAAGGTAAGAATGTTTTTGTGAACTAAATATATATTACTTTGACAAATTCTTCAAGTTTTTTTTTTTCAAAAGCACAACTTATTAAAAAATATGTTAACATACAGTTTAGTTTTAGTTAACAACTCTCTCCCTCTCCCCTTGGTCTGACAATGATGAAAAAGTAAGCGTTCAAAAGATTAGATCAAATTACAAGAGCATGGACTTTCTGTGAGCACTTTTAAGATGTAAAGCATAAGTGACATCATAAGTCAAAGCTGTGTTGCCATAGGCCATGTAGATATGACCCAGTGATGAAAGAATTTGCAAAATAATATAGAGTTGTCCAGAGAAAATCTGTGGGAATTTTCCAAATCCTTGAAATCAAAAGGTCATCTTAAATCTAAAAGGCTAAGCTCAAAAATAATTTTGTTAAAATAAGAGATGGATGATCTTTAAAATGACTCACAGGGGCTGTAATACAGTTAATATTTTTACTCCTGTGCTGGTTTTGGCTAGGGTAGAGTTAATTTTCTTCATAGTAGCTAGTATGGGGTTGTTTTGGATTTGTGACCAAACCAACATTGATAACCCAGGGCTGTTTTGGTTCCTGCGGAGCAGTGCTCACCCAGAGCCAAGGGCTTCCCTGCTTCTCCCCCCACCCCAGCAGCGAGCAGGCTGGGGGGCACAAGGGGCTGG
>JANZLQ010000060.1:5473928-5486886 GCA_026212715.1 Elanus axillaris
GAATGAATTCCTTCTTCTGCTTTGCTTGTGCACATGGCTTTTGCTTTCCCTATTAAACTGTCTTCATCTCAACCCACAAGTTTTCTCACTTTTACCCTTCTGATTCTCTCTCCCGTCCCAATATGGGAGTCAGTGAGCGGCTGCGTGGGGCTTAGTTGCCAGCTGGGGTTAAACCACGACAACTCTGAAACCAGTGTCATTGTAAATATACATTCAAGATTGAAAACTGGCAGAATTTTATTTTTCTTGCTCCTTCCTGGGCAATACAGACCTAAGCCTTTCCATCTATCTATGCAGCTAAAATTGTCATTTAGTGTCCCCTCCTTACCTAATATTATTTTGAAAGCACTGCAAACTTTTTTTCTAATCTGGCAATCTGCTATGTCTGTTTCAGACATGGAGGATCAGGGTCCTGGATGTCTGGTTTGAACCTTTTATCACTCCTTCTGGGGTTCTGCACTGGTAATGAACAGTTTCCCATGTCATCACTCACAAACTATCTTCAATTTAAAGGCCTTCCAGGCTTATCTCATTCACCTTACCTCTATCTTTTTTATCTCAGGGTTCTTTGTGGAGAGTCTTAGACCTCTCCATGCTTTCCAAAAGACATCAGCCATTACTACCCTTCAATACAATTTTTATTCAAACACTTCTATACTTTCCTCCATTCCATCCCTAAACCACAGGGAAAAGATGTCTTAGTATATATCCCCACAAAATTAATCTTCTTTCCACATGAGATTTCCAAACCAAAGAGAAATGGTCAGTATACCACTACATTGTGCATACTTACTGTGCTAATCACAATACTTTCATTGTTACCCTGCATTCATTTTGTTCATTAGTCATGTTCACTGCTTGTCTCCAACGGTGTGTAAACTTCTGGGGAAAATTCGGGGGTCTGTAGCAAGAAGCAGAACTGACCAAGGCTTCAAGTCCCATTGCTTATTATTTTTTAATCCTCCAAAGTGACAATGGTGTTGGATTTACTTTAGATATTATAAGAGAAATTGTTAAAAACCCCTGTGATCATCTGAGGTAAAACTTACCACTTATAAAGCTTAGAACAAAAACTGCAGTGTGAAGACAGACTTCTGGATATAACAGTTATGGTTGGACGGTGAGAAAGGAAGAAGAATATATTCACTAAGTACGACAGTACAAGCTCCAAAATGTACTTGAAATTCAAACTGAAGCATTTGAAGGTTTAACACAGCAATAGAAACTTTCTTCTTCCTGACATAAAGGTAGTGATAACATCAGAAAAATAAAAAACTCTGTTGTACCCTTGAAAAAAAAAATTCTACAGCAATGGTCAGAAACTGGTGTACATCATTATGTTTAGGATATTTTAGTATTTATTTATGAGTAGTACAGGTATACGGTACTGATGGAAATTTGAATATAATTTAATTCTGATCTTACTCATTTCAAAGAGCAACTTGGAGCAACAATGAAGTCAGTGAAAATACACTTCCATAAAATTTGTGTTAGGTGACAGGCAAACCCAAGAAGAGTAGTGCCCAGCCACTGGAATTTAAACAAAGAGGTACATCAACTTTTCACAGGTTTTTTTCTCTGACTTGTCACTTACTTCTGAGACTTTTTTTGAGGTCTGCAGAATAAATTTTAGTAACAAAGACCAAAATGTTTTAATATTACAATTTCCCACTCTTCAGACAAGCTGTTTCTGTTAATCCCAAGCACTTGATTAATTGCTTTTAGACAGGCTTTTCTCTTCAGCCTGGATTTACCAAGTAAGAGCCAAATTAATCACAGGCAAGACCCTAATGAATTCACCATATTTATGCAAGTTACTTAGTTCTAGATCTTTTGTGAGGAAATGCAACTGAATTCACGTCCTTCCCAGGTCTGTCAATTTTGTGTCAATTCTCTGAGCTTTTTCATCCTGTTTTTACCAAACATTGATGATCTCTCTAATGGATTTACACCTCTAAATAATTTTTTCCTACCCAGAAAAGGAAAACTATTACTAACTACCCAGTTCTGATCTCTTACATTCAAAATATATCCGGTTTGATAAAATAAAGCCTAAAACTTTGCTGAGAAATAACCACCTAATTTTAAAGTTTCTAGTTTAATGCAAAGCTAGTTTTGCAGTTGTTGGACCCCCATCACATTTTTGTTATATTTCTTTGAAATTCAGTTAATGCTATTTCACAGGCAGATGATAGCTGAGCTGGATGAAACTGAAACTTTTAAAATTTTGATTCTGGTAAACATCCAAAGCAGGGTGTTTTGCCAAAGCATTACTTTAAATTCAGGTGGTCCCCAACCCACCGTGGCCCAGCAACTAATGTGCTGTAGGGAACATTCTGTTTTGCTCTCTAGGCTGGCCTCAGCTTTAACTGTTTAATTGCCTGTGGCTGCATATAATGTAAGAGGATTTTGTGGACAGCCTGATTTCCCCAAGCCACTACTTTAAAGGAGTCGAAAACTGGCATTTAAACATGACTGAGTTATAGACATGCCAGCCAAATCAGAAACACAGCAAGAATAGTCTCTTGTAATATGTCAGTTTTCCATTGTAGAGATTTATCTGCTCTACTAAGGAGGCAGACAGGCATGAAAAATAGCAAACTTGAGAAAGTTAATCAAACTTTTTTAAGACCTCAGAAGGGGTTTCTGTCAACAGCAATGTGAATGAAGGTTTAGGTTACAGCTTGTTATATTCATCTTGACCTTAACCATAAAAACCTCAGTGATGGCCCATACTAAGATGTGTTTATACCTCTTCTGGGGCTTGAAAGCGTATGCACAGGGAATTATTAGAGTTCTCCTGAAAGATAGAGCTAGTGTAAGCACACCAAACCTATCCCAGGAAACAACATACAGCTGGCTCTCATGATCTTCTTGTCCTGTTAAAAGTTTTTCTAATTTAGAGAGAGAGCAGCCAAATTCTCCAACATAATCAAGCACCAAAACAGTCACTTCCAAAGACTGTGTACTTTTTCATTTCAACCGGGTTGAGATACTTGGCTGAAAATCTTCCCCCCAAAGAGTTCTCATTAGCACTGCAGCAAACTGATATTTATTCAGAGCTCTTTGTTACTGTACTGTCACTCTCAGGCTAAACAAAATGAAATAACTAATGCCTAACTTAGACATAGCCACTAATGTAAATGTTCAGAAATCAGTTCTCTTCAGCATCTTTTCTTCTTTAGTGAGTCTTGAAATCCAGTTCCCTGAAAATATACTTCTTGACACAGTATGTTTTCCTTCCTGTGTTTTAAAAAGCAACAACAAAAAAATCTCTTCTGTTTCTATGATAAATGTAGATATGAATACTACAATAAAGACTGTATAAAGGGTCTTCTGTACTACCAGGTTTTTGTAGTTTAGGACAGTAGAGCTTGTACAGTTGCATAGATCTTGAAACAAGTCCTCTTGAGGAATACACACGGTGGTTCCTCCTCTCATGTGTTTGTCCGTTTACCTGTTGTATTACCAACAGGCTTTTTTGCCCATCACATATTTCCTGTCCATGTTCCATCATATGACCAGGTTCTGCTGTCCTCTGAACACAGAAAAAGGTTTCTCTGCAAGTTCGTCAAATATGTCCTTGCGACGTGAGCTGCAATAGGGTCTAAAAAGCCTCAGGGTGTTGTTCTGTTACACGATGTGTCTACATCTCCTCTCCAGGAGAGAAGGCAGCATGGAAAAGAGCCACTGAATAATTCAGGTGACCACAGGTGAGTTGGATAAATCTATCCAGAGGCTCAGTTGGGCCTCTGGCCATCTCAGGCATGAGATTTGGAAATAATTTCTTTCCTGACAGTGGATTGTTAATTTAAGGATGAAAATAAGTATCTAATCTTCCTAAAACACTCTAATTTACTTTTTTGGTGCTGTGTACACTATTTTGCCCTAATCAGCTTCAGACCTTGATCCTGACAGGATTTTAGTCTCATTCCTAGGCTTTTCTAATAATTCACTGAGTTCTCCATGTAAGCTATATTTTGAAAACATTCTCTTGGTCTTATGAAATGGCTGTGTCAGCAGACCTCAAAGTAATAAAGAAAGGAATACTTTATCATTACTTTTCTTTTAGAAAGGAGGAGAATGAGGCACAAAAAGGGGCAAAAATGGTCAACCATCAGGTTATCCAAAGAGCTAAAAAGAGAATTTGGGTCACCAGTCTGGTTCTTTCCCCATAGGCTTGGATACTTTTTAAAGAGTAATAATATTCACAAAATCCCCTTCGCTGATATTTATTGTCCTGAATGACATAGCTATCTCCTTTTTTAAAAATCCTGTTAAAGAACACTGTCAGCAGAAATACTATCTTACCCACATCTAGTGCCACAAAGAGTTTCAGAAAATGGAGATGAGACTGAGAGTTGATTATCTGATTAATTTTGCCAAGCACATATCTAGCATAGAAAAGTATTCTGTGCCCCAAGCAGTGTAGTACAAATGTCCCAATTAGATGCATGACTGATTTTGATTTGGCTCATTATTTATGCAGAACATTGGCTACTGGCTTATTGTCTTATTAAGTCCAGCAATATGACCCTTAATAGTGCTTGTGACTAATACTAGGAACACTATTTCATTTGTCTTAAGGCTGCATATCTTCTTGTTGTTGTTGTTGTTGTTGTTATTAATTATTGTTAATCTCTGTTATCTCTTCCTCCCTTGATAGTGTCAGAGATCTGAGGTAGAAGAGAAATAATTCCAAAATCTTGAAAAGACCTGAGCAATAGCATTTGTTTTACCAGACTTTAGCTGCTCAGGACTTAGACCTGGAAGACTATGCAAGTTATCTAAAATGCCCTTTATAGTCAGTGGTGGGAAAGATACACTTCTGAAAAGTGATTCGATTATCAGAAAATAGTGTCTAAGACACATCAGATAACTAATTTTTTGGAAGTAGTTACTTCATTCTATTGATGATAGCAGATATAAGAGTGACTGGCCAAAACTGAGATGCTCAAATTTTGATTGCCTTCATTCAAACATTTGAAATCTGTCCCAGGAGACTCTAGGAAACTCAGTGCTCTCATGTTTAAAGAAAATCCTTTGAAATCAACTTCTAGACTGCTTCCATGAAGTAGTACAGATAGGGTGTCACTAGAAGAAAATGCTTTCAAGATCTTTTAAGTGAAACTAAAAATCTTCTGAAAGCTATGTTTGCTCTTTATTGGACTACTTTGTAATTTTTCTTTGGCTAATCAGTTTCTCTGGGTAACAGTTTCTCTGTTGCTATAGGGTCATGAAAGTTTTTAGTGCAAGTCTTTGAAACCTCTGAAGAATAATGCACAAATGCATTCCTGCCAATTCCTGCATGCTGGTCTCAGAAATGTCCAGCACCAAATATCCATCACTAATAAAGAGCTACAGGACATGCAAGAAGATAGAATTGTTTCAAGGAAGCTTCTTCACTGAAAGCAAGGGAATTTTTAAAAGAAATTAGATGGGTAATTAACTCCCTGCCTCATTAAGAACACATATGGTTAGCCACCTGAGTTGCTGGAATTTTAAAAGCTAGTGCCGGAGCAGAAGAAAACCTCAAGATAAAGTCCAATATAGTCAATGGGACTACGGAGCAACCAGATGGAGTTCACAACCCTTTTCAATCATGTTTTCCTAATACACTAATAAATGAACTGACTATTGAGAATATTTTTGGAAACACCGTATTTTAAGCTAGCATGGAAGAACAGTCTAGGGAGGCAATATTTCGGTGTTTGTAGCTGTGGTATTAAGACCACAGACTGAACTTCAGCCAGCACAGCTCCAATTTTGCATACAAACCTTTTGTAACTTACTCTTCTTGACCAACCTAAGCAGCAAGTATTATTCAGCAAATTGATCTGGTGTGTGATTTAGAATAATGAACACTTGTAAGAAAATTATGGACTGTTGACATGCAGTTCATGAATGTAGAAACACGATCTGTCACAATGGATTTTCTCCCATCTAGGTACAAGCCATTGCAATATTATGGAATCACTAATAAAAAGGAAGAAACATTTCTACATTAAGAGGCCCAGACAACATTTACCTCCCATTAGCTTCAGTAAGTAGTGTGTACACTTGAGTCTTATTGGTATTTAGACACATAGTTCTGAGAAATATTTCAAAACATTAAAAAATCATCAAAATTAAGGAAATCCATAACAAACACGTTATACATGCATAGCAACATAAATAGCAGAGCTAATAAATGCTAGTCTCCACGTGTCAAGCTTTGGATTCTCATGCTTTTATTAGGTGAAAGCTTTCACTATGTTTTCCCTAGAGTGGACAACCACAGTAGTACATGCTGGCATGGCCTTTCTGGTATTTAATAAAGATTTACCTTGAGATTCAGTCTCCTTCTTAGTGAGGACGCTAACAAAGGGAATTTGCTGCTACTCAGTCATCAAATTTGGTTAAAATTGGCCAGCAGGTACAAAAGATAGATGCATACATACATAGAGAGGTTTAAGTAATACTGCATAAGTCTCACTTCTTCAACTAAAGGTTGATATCTGATCCTAAGAGTTAATTTATTTTTAAAATTGAGCTAGTGTCCTTGCCTTGAGATAAATGGAAACCCCCCCAAACTTTCAGATCTCTGGAGCTACCATGGAATTATCTTCATACTTTGTGTGGGGAATCTGATACTCACAAAAGAATGTTAAAACCCCCTTAACTTTCATTTACAGTACATCAGTCATCTCATATTAAGGAAAGATCTTTAAATACATTCCATTCTGCACCTTTCCTTTTCGCAGCAGCATCCATAATGTAAAAATATCTTCTTAGAATCAAAATATGATGAATATTCCTCTTCTCAGGAATGATTTTAAAGCAGCAGGTGCTCATGTTTTGTTAAAAAAAGATTGCTAGTGGCTTAGGATTCTATGTAGTACATGGGTTTTTGACTTACTCATAGTATCTTCAGCCTTTATTTGTATCAAATAGTGAAAGATGTGTGACAAACAGCAGCTTTCCAGGAAATAAAAAATATCAAGAACTGTTCTGCTGTCTCATCAAAGATTCCTTCTTGAATGCTTCTTCCACCTAGTCCTGCACAGACTATCCAAAGTGGAAGGACCTAGATCGTGATCATTTTTGGTTCCATAGAAACCACTAACATGAGTAGGGAAAAAAAATCCCTGCAAGCCAGTCTGTTTAATATAGGTTTCTTTCTGGAAAAAACAATTTTTCGTGTCATTATTAAATAAGAATTATGGTAGGTTTCTTTCATACCTTTAGATATGAAACTATTCAGAAAACTACTTGAAAATCCTCATTAGGGAAAAGGATATTTAACTGAAATCCAGTAAACTTCAGTGGACTTCTGGTGCTCCTCACTTTCATTGTCTGGGCTGTAGATATCAGAGAAGTAAATTTACCCCAGCTTCTTTAATGAACTACTAACTGTACTATGACATTTCTTTTAGTATCTTTTGTGCCTCACACAGATGAACAAGGTACAATGGTATGCTGAATACAAAGAAGGTTGAAAATAAAGATTTCTTAAAAAAATTCTTCCTGCCACAATCAGAGCTTTTAAAATTAGCCTAGCCTCCCAACTGCTTTGTTGGTTTTCTTTCTCTGATTTCTTTGGAACTTACCGGCAAACGTCCAAGAGGTTTCTTAATGAAATAGATGCTCAGAAAATTTCTATATATTTTTTTTAAATGTTAGATCTCTTTTCTTAGAAGGGTAAGGACATTAATAGTGAATAGAAGAATTAATCGGGCAACACAGTGAATGAATAAAGCAATCATTGCATAAACTATTTTACTCGTTTCTCCTTTGCTATGTTTTTTTTTTAATTCTTCTTTTCTTTTTGAAATTTAAGTCCTGAAGATGTCAAGACCAGAGCTGAGGAATAAGGTCCTATATTACTGTTAATATACTTTAATTGATATATCTCAACTTTTTGCCAGTTTAGCTTTTATTAAAGATTTTTAAAAAACATCTGTTCTTCAGTGAATATGTAGACCGTGGAACCTTAGTCTACTCATTGGTTATGTGAACTACTGCTGGATGACAATTTCTTGGGCAATAGTACTGGTTGTAAATGGTCACATAAAGCAAAAATTGAAGCATTCAGTTTATTACATATTATATGGGATGAACTGAGTGATATAGTAGATGATGGTGAACTGTGAGACAATTTATTTATCCTTTTTCATTAAAATTTGATATACAGTCATAACTCACAGCAGGCAGAATGAAGTTTCCTAGTTTACAATAGAGCATCCTCCATATCTCATATTTTAAAATAAAGCAGTGGTTATTGCAAACAAAACATTTCATTTAAGATCTCCTGAATAACATTTGGGTCAAAAAGATAAATAGAGTCATTAATCAATACTAATTATTATTATGGTACACATATTGGTCAGCTTATGCTAAATGCAGCAATTTAACACGTTAAATGACATTTAACAGTCATTTATGCTGTTCTATATTTTAGGCCATACATAAAAATAAACATCCATCTGAGTTTTCCTTACAGAATCTGTCTGGAATACCTATCAATAGTATTTTATTCATCTATTTTAGATGTATATAAGGAACTCCTCACCATGACATCTGATGATCTATCTAGTCATAATTGTAAAAATAGTAACTTTAAAAAAATAGCATGCTTCTTCTTGCCTGACTTTCCTGTAGAAAAGCTAAGTGTTGTGATATTTTTATTCCTAAATAATATCAACTTAAATGGAAAAAAAACCCCACACCCCAAGACAGAGACAAATGAATGAATAAAGGAAGGAAATAATATTTTCATTCAGAAATGTTGTCGCAGTGTTAAGCAGGAATTTTCATGTAATCTGTGCCCCGACTAACCATCACTGGCTGCTCTCAGATGTCTACCTGTCACTATTTTTGTTAATGCTTTTCTATGAAAGAAGAAAAGAAAGAAATGTTCACAGCACAACACTACAGCCACTAGCCATGACACCTCACAGAAATATAACCTTTTCTATAATAGGAATAAGCAGCTGGTTTTACAACATATATATTTTTTTTTAAGAAAAGCAAAAAAATATTGAAAAGTACCTACATAATAAAAAATGTGGCCTTCCATGACCCCTCTCACCCCAAGCAAACAATCTTAACAGGAATTTTTCTACTGGTACACTAATGGTGTATCACTTATGACCACTGCTGGAGACAGAATACTGAGCTAGGTAAGACCTTTGGCCTGACCCAGTACAGTTATTCTTCTGAGCAAGTTACAATGGAAAAATTCAAAACCTAAAACAGTATAAAAAAAAAAAAAGAAAGAAAAAAAAGAAACCAGCTGAAGTACACACACACACATATATATATATTTGTAGATTTACTGCAAGCTTACTATCAAGACGTTATATATATATAAATGATATGGTAGTCAAAGGACGTTTCTTACAAGAAGGAAAAACCATTAAAAAATCCAAATCAGAATGAAAATAATGATAATAAAAAACCACAGTCTTTTCTGAAAGAGTTTTCTCCCCAGATTTTGTTTTTAAAGAAATTATGTACATGCTCCTTTTTGCAGGTTCTAAATAATTTAACTTTCTCTTTGTAGGCAGCAAAAAGTTACAGCTTCTAACAGAAAATGCCTTTTTATGACTGTGTAAAAGTGGCATTTTTCATTAGTAAATCATTCTGACAGAAAAATTTGGAAACAGTTCTAATATGCCTTTATATGTGATGCGGATGCATCCGGATGCAGACACACACACAGACACACACCCTCAAACAGAACAGAAACTCTTCTCAGCTGTTTCCCTTAGTCATTATTCCACGTCTCAAAATGTTCTGCAAGTATAATGCCAACAATCTAGTATGGGCTCACTTTTAAATAACCATCCTAAAAATTATTAAAATGAAATGGAACTAGTTAATTTACTATTTTGGTGACATTTTTAGCAGGTGATCATCAAGAATAAGCCTGCTTCTACTTCCTTTTATTCTGCTTCTATCTGCAGTTTGGATGAAATGTTTCTCCTTGTACAGGGAGACCCACACAAAGCTTACTCACTTTGTAAGCCTTGTGTAAACCTATATTCAAGCTTAGTAATGAACAGGCTTTTCATAAGCTTAGTGAACACAAGTGAAATTCAGTTTTTCCAAATGTAAGATAGTGCCTGTGGAATAGAAATACTCATTTGCAGAGCAGCCTACGATCTTTCTGGAAATAATATATAGTTACACTCTGCAAACGAGATGTGTTATCATTATGCTGATGAGAAGATCAAATATTTCTTTTTCTTCCATAGTCAAAATATTGTTAATGGATGATTTTCTGCCTGGAAGGACATTTTATTGAAATTATGTGCTAAGCCCACCACTCATTGACTGAGTAAGATGAAAACAAATGAAAAAAAACACCTGCATGAGACTACTTTATGAAAAAAAAAAAAAAGAGAGAATCAGGAAATAGGGGTGTTAATTCTTATTGCCTATTGTATCTTCTTTGCCATTCTTTTTCAATCTTGTCTTGTTGGATCGTGTGTTGTTCAGAGCAGTGACTTTTTATAGCAATTTCAGTGAGTCTTGGCAACAATGGTGTATATTCCTAGTTGTTTCTTATGCACTGTTATGGTATCAATGAATAAAACCAGCAAGGATGTCTCCATTGAAATGTCTAGCTATATGGGCTGCAATTTTCAGGGCTACTATTGCATTTCTGTGAGAGTTTGGCAATTTTAGACTCTTATTCTGTCAGTCTTCAGGTTTTTTTGTTTGTTTATTTGTTTGATGTGTTGCTGTTCTGTATTTGTTTATTTTTCAAAGTTATCCTGGATAGTTTATACTAGTTAGCTTAAACAAAATTATCACTTGAAAGATTATTTTCTATAATTTTAAATGTATGATACATCAATCATTCTGTCAGTTGAAAGGCAGTACAGTACTATGCTTAGCTAAACCAGTAGTCTTGATGATGATAACAAGCTATTGAATTTGCTTATGCAGTGATGGAAGGAAGAGACGAAGAACTGTAATGGAAGGGAACATCCTCACCATGCCCAATTCTGGGTATTTCTGCCAATTCAAAAGAAATACTTAAAAGATGGCACAGCCACACTAACATTTGCCTACCTTTACTTTGGACAGTATAAACCACTTTCAGACTGATGCTACGGGTTCCTCCCCACTCCTAGGCATGTCTCCTAATTCCGTCCTACTTCCACAGTCACACTATGCCAATCAGCCCCTCCCAGGTCATTGAGGAAAGCAGTAATGACTCCCGGGCTATTTTTCACTTTCAGTTGCTGTTATGGAGTGTTTGAAAACTTGATGAATATCAGAGTGCATTTTAGCATAATACTCAGGAGCTGAATAAAACATAGAGATACAGAAGACCGATTGATATGAATGACATATCTCTGCTATCCATTAGAAAGACTGCATACACAATAGATTTTTGGGTTGGAAAAAAGAACAGGATGACTTTACTAGAGCTATTTGCCAGCTGCTCAGTGAATAGGTCAGAGGCATAAGAAAGATAGCTTCCCTGTTAAAAGTGTTAGTTGTATTGCTCATTCATCATGTACACTCATTGTTTTCTGGCTCTCAGTAATAGTAGAGACTGAGGAAACAGCTCAGTTTTGATTTCCTCCAACTTCAGATTTCTAGTGAAAACATAACATTGTTTTGATGATGTCATATTCTCCTGCAATTTCTGCATTATTTCTTCAGTCCAGGATTAAGAAATGTATTGAGATTGTAATTTTGTTAGAACATATGATAGGATACACATTCAGTTCACTGTTACCTTGTTATCTCTCACATATATTTTTCTTGAACATACATGGCTCTGAAACATATTTTATCAAATGCCATGTACAGAATCCTACTGCGCATATAAGTACAGAGAAATAACTGTGTAAGCCAACTTTCCTGGTTGCTTGGAGAGATGGAAGGGAACAGCTAAACACCCTGCCTGTTCCCTCACAGGAAGAAGTCAAAACAGCTCCTATCAGATATATGCCTTCCAAAAAAAGCCACGTGCAGCTCTAGAAGCACAAGTTGCGTATCACTGATTTAGTCAGTTCTTCCATCTGCAAAAAGCCCAAAATGCTTTACAAACTTTATAAGAAGCATTTCATCCACCACTGAAGTGCAGCCGCCTATGGAGCGAAACTTGGCAGCTGTTTAAGAGAACACATAAATCCTACACAATAGTTCAGGGGAAGAATTTTTAAAGAATAGTGCAGATGGGAATGTAGGGAGGTAGAATATAGTTACATAAACTGGGTGTATATATAGGCAGGAGATGCAGGTTGGCCAAAACAAGCAAAATGAAAAATTTCTTGTATCACAGAACTTTTCAGGCATTTTGATGTATGTCTCAGAGAAAATTACTTTGTTTAAAGAGTACTATTTTTATTTGTTCTTCCCCCCCAATGCATCTATTTTAATCACTCTGTCCATCTGCACTTTGATTGAGAATGAAGTTTTATCAGTACTCAGAGACAGCCACCAGCACCACTAGCTATGAGGTAAAATAACTTGTCAGTATACAGAAATATTATCACTTCAAATACAAAACATTCACAGCGTTTCCAAAGTTGAAAGCCAGGTCTGTAACACTCATCCACAGATGTGAATCTTGATTTTCTACAGTATAAAATTCTCATTTTTATCTCTTCAGGACCATATATGTAAACTTTTGTTTTCATAAAGAAAACTTCTAAGGGTCCCAAATTTATACTAACACATTCAGTGATTTAATTTTGCAGAAATTGTACAGGGAAAGAAAAAGGAAAGGGAAACAAAACTTTGGATTCTTTTATTCTTTGTTAGTTTATTTATGAGGCCCTTTAGGAACTGTGTATGTTAGAAAGGACCAGCTCTCTAACTATATGCTAAGTTAAACATAGGATCATAGAATAGTTTGTGTTGGAAAGGACCCTCAAAGGTCATCTAGTCCAACCCCCCTGCAATGAGCAGGGACATCTTCAAGTCGATCAGGTTGCTCATAGCGCTGTCCAAC
>JANZLQ010000060.1:5488510-5532742 GCA_026212715.1 Elanus axillaris
TGAGGACCCCAGAGCTGGACGCAGAACTGCAGGGGGGGTCTCACCAGCGCTGAGCAGAGGGGCAGAATCCCCTCCCTCATCTGCTGGCCACGCTGCTTGTGATGCAGCCCAGGGAACGGTTGGCTTTCTGGGCTGCAAGCACACATTGCCGGCTCGTGTCCAGCTTTTCATCCACCAGTACCCCAAGTCCTTTTCCACAGGGCTGCTCTCAATCCATTCATCCCCCAGCCTGTATTGATGCTGGGGACTGCCCCGAACCAGGTGCAGGACCTTGCACCTGGCCTTGTTGAACCTTGTTGAAAAATTCTGTGTCTGAAGCAGTGACCGGCGTTAGACCACAGTGAATGGTCTAACAGAATGCATCCTTTCCTCCTCATCACGTTTTGCCTCTCCTTCCAGAGGAAAACACATTCAAACACTGTACATCTCCTCTCCTTAACCTGATAGGAGCCTCTGGTACTGTGTAAAGCACCAAAGTACTCTCTAAGTGAGGAAGCATTTGGATGTTGGGCAGGGTTCAAACCATGAAATGGTTAGGAGCCATGTAAAGCACAAACAGTAAATTTTCATGTGGTTTGGGATTTTGAACATACCCAAATTTACATTTAAATATATGGCGATGGCTCAGATCTCCATTTGTAAATGAAATCTGGTCAGCAAAAATATCTAAATGCTTCACATAGGGAAATCAATTATTATTAGTTTAGGTTTCCCTTAAAAGAACTTTCATTAGTTTTCCATAGCACTAAGGAGGGGGAACAAAATGTATGTGTGGATTTTAAACAGCTTTGATGGCTTAAACCTTGCTGGACATTATTCAAATAGAGAGCACTGGGAAGTGATGGGATTTCAAGTCACCCGTTCACCCTGGGGTGCTATGAACAAAGGCCATTAAAAAATTAACGTCAAGAAGGACAAGGTCACTTAAAATGTCAGTTAAAATGCATGGAAATTAAGTAAAACTTATGTCAGTAAAATGTGTTCAATATATTAAGTAAAACTAAACAAAACCCTAACAGCTAAGAAAAGCTGTACAAGGAAAAGATCTAAATTGTAAGAAAAGGAAAGGTTCCACTTAAGCGTGTTGTTTGCAGTGTGTTTTAAGCTATCTGCCCTTACACAGTGAGAGTATTAAGTAGCACAGTAGCTGGAAGAAGAATAATATTTTGATTTTTACATTTTTTTGAGGCTTGCATTTAGTTTTTCCTGGTTTTTATATTAGGTATTTTATTATAATAATGGATGGTAATTATATATCTTCTCCTCAAATTGATCATAAATACCCAATAGCTAGCTTTCCCCTGTGTGCTAATGATGATGTATGGCACTTTTGTTTATGATAATTCATTTATATCATCGAGGCAAGTGACACATGAGATGATTCTCAAACTTTTAAGCTAGCAATGCAAATAGGTAAATTAGCTTTCTTAAAAATGCATCTCTTCAAAAATTCACAGTTTGGTATTTGCTGATGCCTTTTTATAAACTCTTGAATTGTAATGCTAATAAAATAATAGTGTGTCTGCTTGGTGCATCAGCCAAAGCAATCATATAGTTTGCCAAAAGGACAGGTGCTAACAAGTGTTTTGTTTTTCTTTAACAGAGCAGTTACTGCTCAGTGAATACCTGACCTTTGCTTTAAAGTTTTTATTGACAATATAATGTTGATGATGTTGGCTGAGGAGATTTGGCTGGACTGCTGAAAGCAAGCAGGGAGACTCCAATTTAAAAACAGTAGTGCAAAGAATAAGACGCTCAATCCTTCAACACTTATTGGTGTTAAACACTAAGCTGCTGTGCTTTCCTCGCCTCTGAGCAGATTCAGATGCTCAGACTCACAGGTAGCCAGGCATCCGTGCATAGCCATCCTTCCAGAAAGGAGACTCTGGCATGACCCGCATGCAGCTGAGCACCAGGGAAGCTGTGAGCAGCCTGTCATTCTGATTACACAGCCTGTTGAGAACAAGGGATTTAAAACAAATGGAGCCAACATAAGCTGGTGGTTTAAGGAGAAAAGGTTGGTTGTTGCCAGAATTTACGGTACAAAAGGACAGTCTTTGCCAATATTCCAAAGATGATCATCCCTTGCCAAAAAGTGCAATTGCCCCACATCAGAGCTTCTCAATACTGTTTCTAGGAAAAGCATTTTTTACAGAGGGACTGGACAGACTGTACACAAAATAATTACAGTGGATAACAAAAGTGCTAAATCCTTCTTTCTGAAGAAAAGCCACTTTGACAAAGCCAGCTGAATGGCTGCTATCTACTCTCCTCCCCTCTGACTCGCAAAGCGTGAATTCAAATGTGATACCACTCACAACACTCTGGCCTTTTCTCAGCAGTTAGAGGCTCTTCACTTGACACAGAAAGCAGAAAATTCTCTAGGGAGTCACCTACCTACAAATCCATGATGGAAACCCACAGTTACGTGTCAAATATACGTTGGGGTGTCTTTTTAATTTTTTCCTCTGAATTCCTCTGTCCTTTCCAGTGGGAATATGCACTTGATCAGAGAAAACTCTGGGAAAAGAGACACAGGGTGTGACGATCGGGAAGAGTTTGAAGAAAAATTTGACCAGTCTTGTGTGAAAAACAGCAATGCCAACAGGGAGTGCCTAACTCCCTTCACATAGCTCTGTTTCAGAATGACTCCATGAAGACAACATTCACCTAAAGTTAAAATTATCAGTGGGGATAAATAAATACTTTCTGTTTTGATGCATTAAACAAGCCTGCTGGCTCCTAACACACCCAGTTGTGGGGGACAGTAGGAAATCCCTCTGTTATATATCTCCCAGAGGCTTCAGGCCCAGGGAGGGCTATGAGCAAGCAGGCCATGATGTGGGATAGGTCACTGAAAGTTTTACTGACCTTATATGAGCACGCTCGCATCCACAAGCCAGACATTGCACTACAAATTAAAGCTGAAGTCTTGTCCACCTAAGCCAACACTATAGCAAAACGCTCTTGAGTTTTTGTCTGTGAGCTGGGATGTACCCTCCCTTGCTGTGGGTGTTCAGAACAGGTCACAGCTCCAGGCAAGGCTCCTGGTGGAGTCATCCCCAGTGGGAAGCTGGTAGCTGGCTCCTGAAAGAGGACAAGGACCAGCTTCCCAGTTTTCACCTTGGCCAACGCTGGCTGGGAACTGCCTGGCTGCTGCAGGCAATGTCAGGGCCGCCGCCGGCCTGCACCTCCACACCGGCTCGGCTCCACCTCGATTGAACTCACATGGTGGGGGCAGCTGGGCAGAAAGATGGGGAAGTGCCTCCCCTCCCTCCGGCCCAGAAAACGGGGCTCTCCTTGGTGTTACGGTGGCGACTGGGGCCGCACAGGTCAGCAGCCTTGTTCGGTGGGTTGCCAGCCAGGCCGCGAATTAAGCTTGAGACTGAAATCCCTCGCTCATGTAGGCATAACCTTCCTCGTCTTGCAGTTGAGTTGTTCCCCAGCAGGACAAATCAGCGGCTGGGGATAGAGGACAACTGAGGAGACATGGCCGAGGGCCATGAAGGCCCAGCCAGAGGGACCGTGAGTGGGGAAGACTAGTAGCTGCCAGAACCTAACACCAAATGCCTATCCAATATTAAGCACTGCCCCAATATCCCTCTGCCTTCCCAGCCGGCAGGAGGCACTGCTCAGCCAGGCAGCCATCGTTTTTGGTCTGGGGCCAAAACGCATCAGTCAGCCAATAAGTGAGCGTTACAAACACAATCTACTGGACTAACTCTAGGATATATATTTTCAAAGTTCATATTTATAGTTTGCAAACTCTGTCTTTCAGATAGCAAGTCCTAGTAGCACCAGAAGCTGTTGAATATTCCAATCAAACACAAAATTAGAACAGGATTCTGTGCCACAAATACAAAGTAAAGCCATCTGCCAAATTTCTAAAATACCTCACCTACAGATCTGGTAATTTCTCTTGTAACATGAGCGTAATATACAGCTTGCCCCTAAAGAAGCAGCCACTGCTGTGTTTAATAGATTTTATAGTAAATCTTAATCATTGAAAGACTATCTTCATGCTTATGGGTTGCTTTAAAGATGGCAACTGGTCCAAAGTTTCCAAAGAAGGGACAACATTTTTCTATTATTTATTAGTTCATTTTAGGTCACTGGAGAACTTCCAAAGACATCTTCTTTTTCTGTTTTATGAACCCTAAGAGTTAAGTAAGTATTCTCAAATAAGCTCAATTTACAGTATGTCAGCTTAAAATAAAATCATAACACATTTCTAAATTGATAGAAATTGCATAGCACCAAATGAGAAATAGGGATTTTTATCCTCTCATTTATACATGCTTGTCTCTCTGTCTATAAACATATGTTTGCACATACTGTGTATTGATAGATTAACATATAAAATTACAACACTGCATTTGCAACACTGTACTTAAAGTTGTGTCTGCATTTTTACTTCAGGGGTTTATATCTCAGCTATAAAAAATTCTCTCTAGGCTGAATCTTGGCAAAGATTGACAAGCTACAAATTATTATTTTCTTTTTAGAAAAATTAGGAGAAAATGTCAAGACAATAATCCCATTCTCTTCATAGTGTCAAAAGGATGTGTGGACTGATTCAGAATGCATGTTAGTTGGTAACTCAGCCAGAGCCAAGAGAACAAATTTTCACCATTACAGACTTGGCTCGTTCTGCTGTGGGAGTGAAATTCTTCACCCCCTTAGCCACTAATGTGCTCTGTGTTCTTTCTCTGTTTTTAGCAACTTAAAAGAAAATATCATTTCCTTAAACCATTTACCAGTCATCTGTAAATGTTCATTATTAAAACCAATTCTGTTCTGAATTTTAGTGAAAAATGGCAGAACTGATTCAGAAAGTGGTAAGATCAGCCTGGGATTTCACTGTGAGAGCTGGCTGACAACGCAGAAGCAGCGAAGACTGAATGCTAACAGATCTGATGGGATAGCAACCTCACTGCAGCCAACAACTGGAGTTGATTTTAGAGGCATTTAAAAAAAAAAACGTGGCAGGAGGAGAGATATAGGACAATCTACAAGGCAATGGCTCTTTGGCATTTCCCATTTCTCCCATTCTGTCCTGCATACATGTTATTTATAGCCCCTGCCACTGTGGCAAAGAGATGGGATTCTTCCTTTAATATATTGACCCAAACTGCAATAGACAATGAAGTCAAATGGTTTGCTAACTTTTATACAAGCATTTCTGCCACCACATCTTAATTAGTTCAAAGAAAGCAGTATGGGATCTTGGATGAAAAGTTGATTATCATCATAAAGAGCAAAACTGAAATTTATTCTGGAGAATGCAGAAAAAACTGTTAAGGATTAAGTAGGAATTTTGTGTCTTGCAGGAATACCACATGCCAAAATATGTCACCCTTTGATAGAGCTTCTTCAAGCAGCCTGTCTGGGTTGCAATAACTGCACTTCAATACAAGATAACAAATAAAAGTGTGTGCATCTTATGACATAAATTGTAGTTCCATGAATGTCTAAGGTGGGGAAGGCTTCTTTCCATAAGAAGCCAGTGAGAATCTTTCGATTGTGCAGAAGGATGTGAGATAACTATGGGGTAGGCCTCATCAGCCTTCAGTGGCTGAAAAGGGGCTGTGGCCTATTTTTCATCATTTTAGGGCCCTCTGTAGTAAAGAGGGCAGAATGGCTGTCTAGATATTCAGCTCTCGCTCATGTGACTTTAACCCAAGGGAAAATTGGTAGAGGTTTATTTAGGCTTAGAGCATAGCATGAGGATAGACAGCTACAGGTAGCAATATCTAAAGCTGTCCCACATGAACTGCATGAGCTGTGGACTCAGATTGCCTTGGGGCAGATGGGTCTGTGGTCTTCATTGGCTGGAGAAGACCAGAAAGCCCATTATTCTTATTAAGAAGTGAAGATCAGTGTGCAGGCCATGATGCCTCCTGGCTGCCATAGCATATCCTGCATTGTCCTTCATAAACAGATACCCTTTTTTGTTTTGCCTGCTCCCAGAAGCTGGCAGAATTAGTGTTAGGGTGGACTGTAGGCAGGCTCAGTAAAATACTACCCATAACTAAGTAGGAATAGGGCATGTTCTTCTAGGTGAGCCCAAGTATTGATAGAACAGAATTGCTTATTTAAGTAAATAATGTTTCATTGCCTTCCATAAAACATTTCATTCATCTTCATTTAACATCAAACCCTCAAATAAATCTATGTATCTAATGCATTTTAATTAAGCAGAAGACAGGTGAAGAGTTTTTCTTTCAACATCTCCAGTTGCACTCTGCTGCTCTAGTCAATGAAAGTGAAACTGTAAAAACACGCCTTTGTTATTAACACTAATTTTTACTTCACTTTCATTTTTGCTCTCAGAAAATGGCTTGCGGTGCTATGCATATGGGATGGCACACCATGGGAAGGGAGCAAACTCATTCATCCCAAAAGGTAGAACAGCTCTGTTCAATGGTATTTTTATTTTCCTATACCTACCCATGGGTTTTAACTTTCCCAATAAAAAGTGTAGGCAAACTTCAGGATATGGATTATCTCACAGACCTCTCTCTTCTTCTCCCCTTGCTTCATGATTGCCACTGTAAGCCTTTCTGTGCAAATGATACCAGTTACTTCCACAGAAGAGACGTACCAGAAGGGCATGATTTCAAAAGGCAACTAGCACTGTATCTTCAGCCATTCCTGCCATTCAGTACTCAGTGGGAGTACTGCAGTTTCAGTGGAAGACTGATTTTTACCTCCAGGTACTTTAAAAATGGAAGTTCCAGTACTGAAGCCTGATCTACATGTGTAAAAGATGAGGCCAATGCAGAGTGCTATTAACTTTAGTGCAGTTTTTTGTTCTGACCCCAAATCTTCATTTAATTGCATCAGTTTGCAAGATCAGGGGCTTTAACAAACTGTGGAAAGGAGTAAAACCAGCACCAATGAAATGCATTTCTGATGTGAAATATAGCATGATTTTAAGAGTGGTCATCATGATTACGTGGCAGTTTTGGAATGAAAAGTGCTTTTCCAGTTGAAACTAAAAAGCAATTTTAAACTCTTGGAGGTGGAATTTTGGCTTAGCCTCACTTAACTTAATACATACATACATACATACATACATATATATATATATCCCTGGCACTTTCTCCCAAGTGATCTTAAAATCTTTACGTGTCATTGTATGACAGCACCTCTAACAGCAGAGTGGTCCCATGACACAATTCTGGCACACTAGTTCACTGAAATAATGCCCAATAAAGTTAGTTCATCAAGATTGTTTCCTGTATATAGCACGTGAGTTTTCCCTGGAGCTCTGATCCATGAACTGACCCAGTCTAATCCGACTATAGCTTTGAGATCAGAACACATGGAGCAGGTGGCATGTAGTCAGATGCTCAGGAGATAGAAATGTTTTCTTTGTCATCAGTCCCAGAAAATACAAACGCTTCTTCCTGCCCCCTCGAGTAAAACCACATTTTGCCTTGCAGGACTACAGAACATTACATACAATATTTAATGATTCTTATATCTTATTATTTAGAATAATTATTTAATGTCTCTGATTATGATACAACTTAAGATAGTAAGTCTTTACAAGTAAAAGGCAAAAAACACTTCACAAAAAGAATGCAATAAGCCTACATTTAGTATTCTTTTATATGAAGCTGCTTAAGTTTTCTTTTCCTGAAAAAGCAGGGGGGAAAAAAAAGGGCTTCCTTCATCTCAGTAAGTGAACACATTAGTGCATAACAGGTGCAAAGCTCTCCAGTGCTTACAAGTTACAGATTAGACATGGCTATGCTCCCTTTTGACTCTGCTTTGTTTCTTTTTTTTCCTGCCAGTTTTTTCTTTTTTTCATTCTGCACTGTAACTCAAAAATTTCAGATAAAAGAATTCAACAAAAATTTATTCTCATATTTGCCACTTGGGTATTCTCAGTAAACTTTACCTACCCATGTAGACCTATGCTGGCAAAGTATCAGTTGTTCTAGAGTGATGCTGGTTGACTCCATAAATCATTCTCAGAAAATTCTTCATTATATCTTCTCACCAGGGTAGGCTCATCTGCAAGTGATTGACAACAACTCAGCATTCATTTGGGTTTTTTGATTTATTTAAATACATTCATTATTGCTCACATACTACAATGATGTGTATTAAAAATAGATGATACATAGCTAATCCTAGCAGTACCATAAAATTGTAAATTATTATGTGCTAACTTTGCTGCAACGAATAGTCGCATAATACATTCATTGTGCCTTTCTGAATAACTACGGAAAGATAGTTCAAAGTCCACCTCATAAAAAAGGGTGTGTGTTTGTGTGTGGTAAAGACAAAGCTAAAGGCGGGTGAGAGCACTATTTGTAATGGAACAGGACTATCATATCATCTCACTGCCACCCTGTTAGACCAATCTGTCAATCAATCAATCGTTTAAGAATCACCCATAGAAACCATCACTAAACCCAGGTTATTTAGCTCTTTACACCCATTTAAAGCACCATTATGACCTTGTAGTTAGCTTCAGTTATGCAGAATATATATACTATATTTTGCATACAAATAGCAAAGGTAGGAAGTTAATAATGCTATTTATAAAACAAAACAGCCCTAATGTTAAGTGAATGGCTTTCGGCCATGGTTCAGCCAGGTAATGAAACATGTGCCTGGATTTAAGTGCATGAATCACTCTATTGATTCAAAAGCACTCTCCAGGTGCCTACAGTTCAGCGTGCACTTGAGTTGTCTGATGGATCAAGGCCTCCATCAGTTATGAGAATACACAGAAAAGTGTTTTGTCAGGTGGATTTCAGGACTGTATGTGTACAAGGACTCCGTGAGTGAAAATTAAAAAAAAAAAAAAAAAGGGGCTAAGTCGGGAAAAAGAAGATGCCGAGGCTAGCGTGGCGTGCTGGCTGTGTCTTGCTGTGGCCCCAGCCCTTCGGAAGGGCTGCGATGCTGCTCTGGGAGCTGAGTTTCAGTGTGCTGATCCGCTGGCAACGGGCCGGGGAGCCGGGAGGCGGCTTTTCTTAACCTCGTCTTTCGCCTTCCTTGCAGACACACTGAGCTAGGTACTGGATCTGCAATGGCACCTTGGTTTTGGTAGCTTCTTTCTACAAGTTCACTCGATTGTGGCTTCGCAACCCACCGTAGCAGCACACCCCGGGAGGGGGGAGCACAGGGCACGAACGTGCAGCTCAGTGTAAACTCACTGCAGCTTCTCATTGAACTAGAACCAGAAGGAAACAGCTGCCCATCAGCTGCCTGCTCCATGCGAAACAGGGTGTTAAATACACAGGTGTGGCCCCATACAAAGTGATACCTTAATATATAGACACTATAGGGGCAATAGTGGCAGCTGTTCTCATGCAAGCCTGCTTTGTAGAGGAAGTGCTACTGAGGGAACATGAGTAGTTTGTTTAATTTATGTGTAGGGAAAACTGTAAATGCTCAGAACCTTTGGTACAGCACAGACCAGTCTGGACTCTAAAAGCCAAGACTTGTTGTGAATGAAGAAGATGGCAAAGCTCCCATGGACTTCAGCAGAGGCAAAAAGGCACCCTTAAGAGCACAGGATTTAACCCAGGAACGAGCAAACGCAAGGCAATGGAGCATGCAGACTTCGCTGGTAAGTAAGCAAACAAAAGAAGGCCTCCTGAGCAAAATGTGTTTTAATTTGATATTTGTAGGAAAAAGGGGGGTAAGGGATTTAACTGGTTTATAAGTGTTAAAGCAGAGGACAAAGGAGAATAGCAGACTAAAAGTTGAAAGCTATTTGAAGTCTGGATGAAGTAGGTGGGAGGAAGAGTTTGGCGGGGGGGCAAAAGAGAAGGCATTGGTGAAGGCAGGAGCGTAAACATAGTTCTGGACTGTGCAGTACATGGGGTACAGGACTGAGTAATTCTCTTGTGACACACAGGACACCCTTGAAAAAATTTAAACTTGGAGGACTACTAAAATCTATAAAATAGGGACCTCTCTAACCAATCTTTTCATTGCTCTATTAACTGGTCTCACACTCCTCTGTCTCCCAGAATGCCAGAATACTAAATAGTTAATGCTCTGAATAAAACATCTCTCCAGCCTACTTGTGATCAGTATGCGCTGAAATGTGCCTGCTCAGACAATCCTTCTGACCTGAGGAACACATAGTGCATTTATTAGCACTCTGTGCTACTGTCCAGGGTAGAAAGAGTTCAGCTACTTCTAGTTTAGGCAACGTGGTGTTTCCTACTCTTCTTTGCCTGACCTCAAACACTATGCTAACAAGCTTTCCAGTTTTCTAACCCATGTTAGCACTGATGTCCTTGGGAAAAAAAAAAAAAAAAAAAGACTGTATAAGTGAAGACGTCCGACAAAGACTAGGTAGACTACTGACAAGTGCAAGCAACTTCAGTGGGTTTTGGGGGTACCAGCATCCTCATTGTTTGCTCCGGGGTACCCTAAGAGACACCACCAGCTTCTGGCATTAGAGGAAGTCTGCTGTTAAAGCAAGGGGAGTGCTATTTTGCTGAACAGCACAAACCAACACAACAACAGTGTTTACAAAGAACTTTAGATGCTTTACAATAAATCTGGATGTGCTTAAAAATCCCATAAGGGTTTTAAAAAAATCTGAATGTGTTTTCTCAAGTAACTATTTACAGCATATTAGAGTTTATTTAATTGCATTGGGATTTTTCAAAGCATATCAGGGCAAAACAGTAGAGTATAGGCCCCAATATGCTAATTAATAGCTAGCTAGACCCCTGAAATAAACCTGCTACACTTCATTAATCAGACAGTAATTGAATTGGCACAGTACTTCTGTACAAACTATATGTAGATTGAAGTACCAGTCCTGCCAATGGAGAGGGTAACTTTCTCCACATAAGTATGTTTTTGGACAATGCATTAACATTTTTTCAGTGGGCAGTTGGCCTTTATAATTCATACTTTTCTGCATGGAAAAATCTCACATTACTAAACTCAGTGAATTATTACTCATGCTGAGACAGTCTTTTAGGTAAGTACTTTTCAACGACCACAAGTTCAGCTCAGTGGAAAAGAACAAATCAGAACTGATACACTTTGCTTTGTCATCTAAAGACATCTGCCAATTAATGTTATTATAAAATAATAGCGTTGAACAGATGTTTCATTTACAACATTTATTTTCAACTGTATGAAAGCAAAATACCTGGGGATTTAACTGGCAAATAGTGACTACTTTGCTTATGGAAAATGAAACAAGAAATTTTCCAGCAAAACTGATGAAGTGTAATTATGGATATTCATTGTCTATAGTCAGATCTGATAAAAGAATTAGCAGAACCAAAAGGAAATGGACAAACCCCCTTTACTTCAAATTTATAAAATTCTTCTTATGAAATAATTACTTAGCATTCCTCCAACTTTCGAAACGAGGCCACATATTTGTGGTATGACCTTGGGCAAGTCACTTTGCTCCAAGGTGCTTTTCAGAGTATCTGGCAGATGTTCAAAGCTAGATGCCAGAGGCATCTTCAAGAGCACTGAGCTGTTCAATTCCAGTTTAAATCAGTGGAAGTCAGGCACTCCTGCATTTCTGAAAATTCAGAGATCTGTCTCTGTGGATCCCTCATCTGACCTTCTGCCATTGCTTGCCTGTCTTCCCTGCCATAGACTTCTGTGGGACTGTCCACAGTCTTCAAGTCAGATACGCATTTGAGCGTATTCCTAAACTGGATGCTTAGTACTTGGCAGTTTTGAAGTTTTCAGTATCTTCTGCTAGATTGTTAATAAATAAATACCTTTTATTAGATACTTATGTATCACCTTTATTAGGGGAAGAAAAGACACTTTGCGATTGCGAGCAAGCACACCAAGTTTCAGCTGTAAAGTAAGTCTTAGAGAAATTTATAAAGAAGTGAAAATGACCCTGGATAATGAAAACACTTGAGTATTCTTAATTAAATATAGGCATTGCAATGCACACCAGCTAAAATGTGTGTGCGCGTGCGTGTGCATGCACACATACACACTGCATGTATTTCACAGTGCCAAAATCTAAATTCCTATGGTAAGGTGCAACTAATAAGCAGCAGAGGGGAATGGGATAATTTTTAACATATAGTTGTATTAGTATATGCCCATCAAGGCAACAATAACAAGTTAACATTATGTTAAAGGGGAGAAACAGCTGTGATACGTCATTTATCAGAGGAAGCTACAGTTTTTGATCTAAGAAAAACAAAGAACATTACCTAGTGTTTCTTCAACAAATAGTTTAAACTGATTAGATATTTTGAACTTCCATGCCTATTGAGGGAAACACTATCCTTAGAGTTGGCTTGTTAACAAAAACTAGTAACACTTTGGGGAATATATTCTCTAGCTATCTTATTTCTTCTAATCATTGTCCCCTTTCACTGGAGAATTTCCCATTATTCAGCAACATATGGACCAAACATTTCTTCAGTAATCATGTCTGAACAAAGTAATCATTCCCTCATTAACCAATTATTCCTCAGAATCAAATGAAACAGACGTATTTGCTAAGACAATTTCCTTTAATAAACCCTATGGAACTGTACCTGGTGCATGCCCCATTCAAATAGTTTAATTCAAAGATCACAGTGTAGATGACGAAGAGGGATTCTTATTTTACACTGACAATAAGTGATCTCAGGAGCAAGGTTAGGGATGGAATTAATACCAGATTAGAGAAAAAGGCAATGTTAAAAGAGCAGCAACTACTGGCTAAAAATTTAACCCTTTGTATTCCACACTATTCCTTTTCTGTATGCTTAAAGCTTTGAGTGCAATTCTGTTCATTTTAAAAGAAGTTGAAGTACAGGTGGATAGACAGGCTCTGAAAGGGCCACCAGTCTATGCAATACTCACGTGCACATCCACAACAGAAAAAAAAACCCCAGTCAAAAAGTAGTGAATTTCTACGTCTGCTGAGGAAATACACCATCATAATATGTGGAGGTGCAGAAAGCACCCAGGCAAATTGTATCCAGTGATCCTTTAAAAACTTCTGGCTATTTAGATTTCTAAGTAGGCTGATAAAGAAAAATCTGATCTTGAAAGCTTGAAGTAAAGTTTATCAAGCAGGTATGTGTTTACTTGTTGTATACAGTACTTTCATTACCTCCTTCTCAGATACAATTCACTTCACTCTTTGATAGCTCAGAAACTTCATTATAAACCCAGAAAACTAACAACGTAATGTTATCCTAGCTGCTTTCCTTTTAGTACTGAAACAGATAGCTGCAAAAAGAACAATGAACTCTCTCTTTAAGATATAGCCAAGGTTTCACCATTCTTCAATTCCTTTGTTTCTTCTTGCTGTTTTCAGAGAAAAATACAACCTGAGTGGGTGTTGTAGGCATAGTCAGCTGAAAAGCTAAATTCTTCAGCTTTCCAGTTGGCTAAAACTCCCAGGGGCTGAAAGTTGTGGCCAATATCGTACAATGCATTTTGAAAATTTTAAGCTCTCCTTAGGTATTAGCATCACCAGTTATTTCTGATTTGCAGTCTAGAGTCCGAAAACAAGGGCAACCCCATTTTTCTCTAACACATGCTCTAGTGTTCTTTCAGCAGTAATTTGCAACTTAACAATACCACCCTCAGATCCTTCGTGACCTTGAGCTGCAGATCACTTCTTGCATTTCTGTTCCTCACAGCAATGACTGTGTTACCTGGAACCGTCCTTTCTGCCACAACTGCCACCAAACTTTAACCTGTAAATCCTCCACATGCTAACAGGGTATTTATTGGAGCAGCTGAGCTTCCCTGCCCTTTGCCTTGGTGGTTGCCCCAAACCAGCAAGCTAGCTATAAACTGGCTCATTGGACATCCATAGCAGCCCATGTGGGGTAACATAGAAGTCAACACGTGCTGCAGAAGTTGAGCTAGAAGCTGGGTAAAATACTCTGTTAGCCTGTGCTCACCCTGCTGAAATTATCTGTCTCTTTCTGTTCAAAGAGTCCTGAGTTACGTTGCCCCTACGTGTTAATTCATTTGCTGAAGCAAAACTTTTTGGACTGTATTGCAAATTATGCATGCAGGAGACATTACTTACAAAAGAGAAGTATGCTGATTATAATTAACCCATGATTATGTCCTTATTCAAACTAAAAATTAGCTCACAGTTGGGACAGATATGCCAAAAATACCTTCAAAATTGTCATTCATATACCCAAATGATCTGTCGTTTTATTCAGATTATCTTTCTGGTAGGATAAGGTTCTGTTTTCAAAATTCTTACACTAATTTTATTTCTTTGTATATAAATCAGAAGTCTCAACCAGCTAGTCATTCACAAGTGCCAGTGAGACTGTGAGATCTTCACAAACTAGTGGTGACAGCTGTCATTCTATAGTGAAACACTTTCTAAAAAGTTTTATTCTTTAGCCCTTGTGTTGAGGATCTGGACACTTGAGACAAGGCTCTGGTTTTCAGTCTGTAATTTTCTGAATATTGGCATCAAATCACAGGCCAGCTGATTCACAGCTCTCATGCCCAAGGGATTCTGAGATGAAGTCACTATAAGTGAACAGCCTACACCTATTTTTTAAAACAAAACCCATTCACTTCCATTTCTGGATTTGGTCTCAAGGTAGTAAATGCAATAATCAGTTCTCCTTATATTTAGAGGTATTTTACTCACTTTATTATGGTGTTGTCTACCAGAGTTGCAATGGTTCCGTTTCAGCCATTCTTTCTATGACAAACAAGTATCTAGCCTTCAAGAATCCACTCAGGGATGAAATCTGGTGAACAAGGCACCTGCATGAAAACAAATTCTCATCCTTAAAAAAAAGAAAAACATTAGAATACATTTTTTTTTTCCTCTATAGGCTTTTAAAACAGAGAACAGCTGAAGAAGCTTTGGGGGATTCATAGCTCTCTTTCTATACAATTTTTACTGGTTAATATATTACGTAGGTAATGACACCTCTGTGTCTTTCTGACAAAACATTAAATTATATAGAAACCTAATCCACACCCCATTACTTTGTTTTGCAAAGGGATTAAGTAGTAAACAAAGACATTTTAACTCCCTAGCTAAATGCACTATGTATTAAAATTTGGGATCACTGTAAAAGTGCGGTGCTTTCACTTTTCCAATGTACATGCTGCTATAAATGAAAACTTTTAGTCACTTGGTTCCACACAAAGCAGGCAGCATGTTCATTACAAAACAAAACAAAAAAACCCCACCCTCAGTGGACAGGTATTGCTTATAAAGCATTGATATTACAGATATTTATCGGTAAGTTATGCAGATACTATTATATGTTCATTCATGATTATTGCTCCAGAGCAGTTATGGTAAACCAAGATCCCTAATCCACACATTAAGTGTCCTGAACAATATATTTTAAATATCACAGTTTTAAATGCCTTTGCATACATTTCTAAAAAGTGATACGTTGATGACCTGGGGGTTTAAAGTTTCCTACATTCCCACACATAGGACAGGCTGTCACAGCTCTAGTAATATCTTTATGGTCTCTCTGTACATTAAGCAAGCTACTGCAGAAGCAAGCTACTGCAATTCTCTGGGCACTTACTACCAGGTCCCTATTAAGTATTTTGCTTCAGCTGTCCTACGCTACCCCATTTGAGATACTCCTCTGTTTGCTAGCTAAGCACCTCAACGACTCTGCAAATGCCATCTTATCCAAAATGCCTATTACTGTTTCAGCCTGTGTGTGTCACTTGAACAGGTAATTCTCCCCCCCCCCAGCTTTGCACAAAGTATTCGGCCTTTCATATACAGACTGTGCATAATGTTAGATTATCAGTTATTCTTCTTTCCAGGTATTTTTCTAATTTCTCTGTTTTGTCTAGCCTTTATTACTTCAATTTCCTTTTGAGTGAGACCAATATAGCTGTATTTTTTCATAATATATTGAAAATTTAAGCATATGTTGAATTTGACGATATTAGCATGGGCAGCCCCTGAGACGAACACTGACTTTGCCCTGTTTCTTTTCAGTGCCTGGTAAGATCATCTTTTGAGCTTGGGGTGGTTTTTTGGGGGGGAGGTCCTTTGTTCCCACCCCCCAAAAAAGAAGAGAGGGCAGGTGTGTCTGCAGCACACGTAGAGGAGCAGGCTGCACGCCCCGGGAGGCAGGCGGGGAGTGTGGCAGCAGGATTGCAGGGAGAAAAGCGGTGCCAGGTGAATCCCTCACTTGGCCCCAGAAGCAATATGTTGGAGAGGAAAGACAATATAACTGAGCTACTAAGCCCCTTCTCATTGCAAGGCTAATTAGCTTAAGTGGTTTGCCAAGTAAATGCAATATTACTGCTTTTGGAGCTAGCTCAGTTAGATACTATTTTTGGAGGCCTCTCCATGTTAATTAAACATATTTCACTGCATGTTGTGAACATGCCATTAGTTTCTCTTCTATTTCTAATTAATGCAGAACCTTGACCAGAGCGAGGCATCGTTATATTAAAACTTTATCTTTTGTCCTATAAATGGACACATGTTAGGGAAATTAAATAAATAGAGTGATGCCCATGAATTTATCAGTCATTTCTAAGGAAACTGAAAAGCCTCCATTACTAGAGGGCCGCTAAAATAAAAAAACAAACCTCCACCAAAAATGTAATGCAGCCCTCTGCTCAGCATCAAAGTCATCTTCCTGTTTCTGCAAGGAAGTCTGAACACAGCTGCTAAACTAGTCCAAATACCTAATGAGAATTCAGAGTAGGGTGTTTTAAGGAAGAACTTATTTCAGTTTGTTTCAGGCAATTGGTTTCAGGTGATAGCATAATAACCTGTGCAGAAGCTTCTGCCAGGGGCTTCTCATGGGTACAAACACTACATTGCTGACACTTTTCCAAATAGATTTTGAATGCTTCAGCATTGGAGCAGAGTTCAGCTACATAATCCACTTTTTGATGATCATATCTAGCAAGGTGTATCTGCCTGGATTATATTGACTAACAGGCTAGTGGCCAAGGTCAACACATGGTGCACCTTTTCTATTTTTATCATAAGCAGGGATTCAATTGAAGGTCTACGCCAAGGAAGCCCAGCCTACTGCCTTTGTAGAGACGCATCCTTATCAGGACATCACAGAAAATTATGGTGTAGACAACTTTAAAAAAAAAGGCACTGAGAAAAATTAAGCTTGAAATCTCAGATTACTTATCACCTTACCGAAGGGCCAGCATGTTCCAGAGGTGGAGAAAGACTCTCGGCGTGAGATAAGAGGCAAAGCCTGCTTGGCACGGCTGATCTTGCAGCCAGCTCCTGCTGCTGCTCCGGGCTTCGGGCGGGGGGACACTGCATGCGTCATTCCCTGCTTCCACTGTTCACCCTAAGGCAAGGATCTTCAATTTAATTTTTAATTTTGAAGACAGGCTGCAGTCTTTAATATTTTCCCCTTTCGCATAAGTTGCAGGTACGCATAGTTCTTGACACCAAGCCCTGTGTGCTTCTCACTCTTAACTTGCCCATGTATCTTGGTTTTGGCAAGTAATTTTAGAAATCCTTCGTGTTAAACAGCAGTGAGGGATCGTGCAAAGATTTTCTTTGCCTTAAGCAGACGAGAAACAAACCCAAACCAACAGGCACTTCAGCCAAAAAGGGTTTGGAGGGTAGTGCCTGAGCTATTCGCTCCATCCCGAGCCAAGGCGGCAGGTAATGGCACGGATCCTCCGGCTCCCTCCGCTGCAGGTTGTGCCCCGGCGTGTGAGAGCAGCGCTGCAGCGGAGGGAGGAAGGCAGGGAGGTTTGCCCTAACGTGGCAGGCTATGAAACAGGGTGCCTGATATGTGGCCTTGTTTTTAGCATGGTATGGGTAAATGGACACGTTTGTTTTCTATGCCTTTACTATCGGTAGTCCTTTTATAACGGCATACAAAAGTTCTTGTCTAACTGGGAGAAAAACATCAGAGTCAGATGAATTCTTTCATTCAAATTCTTTCATTGTCTGTGAGCACTGTGCTGGAGAAACAATATGCTTGTTACCAGAAAGTTTCCTTTGCTGGTAGCCCTTTGCTTGGACAGGCTAATTTATCGAAACAACATCCATAGCAATTCTTCACATTGTCCTTCCCTATAAGCACTTTCACTATAGTTTGCCTCTACTTTATTGATCTGAAAAGCCTTTAAATATTTGACCTAGTAAGAAAAACCACGATGCTCTTACTGACATGCTGTCATGAAAATTTGTCCAGGAGTTTTTGGTTAGAAGCACACACACAAGCCCATCATATATATGGATAATATTTTCATTGCATTGAATACCAATGTTGTACCTAGAGAATTATAATTTTTTTCTTTACCTTTTTTTTTCCTGGAAAGTATACAAATGCTGACAGAATATAATTACTAAGGAATTGAAAGATCTGATATTTCCAGGAAAGCAGATTTTCTTTTAATGTAGATCAAATGACTTTTGTACAAATAATTATTTTTGGTCAGTCAAAATATTTAGCTCTGTTTCCAATGTGTGACTGATTTGGGTAATATATGAAAAATATATTTATACGTGGGAATTAATTTTAAACTTTAGAAAAATAAAACTTTGCATTCTGAAAGTGCTAAACCAGAATATTTAAACCTTACTGAAATGTTTTTTCTTAAAATTAAAATTTTAAAGATATAAACCGGCCTTACTGAATATGCTTTATGCTGATTAAATAGAGATTTTCAATAGAAAAAACCAACAACAACAAACAAGTGTTCTGCTGGAAAAAATGTGTTTCCAAATCCAGTGACTGTACATTTGCATGCAGCCTTATCCTAGCTGCGACGGATGTGGTCAGGTCCTTATGTGATTCATTCAGCCTGAGTTTTATATTCACTATCCTTGAATGCCCTCAGACAGTACAGTTTGATACCAGTTCAAGGGGATCGCATTTCAATCACTGGAAGGTTCATAGAAAGTGATCACAGAAGAGGCATAAACACAACAACCCATTTCTAAAATTGAAGTGAATATTCATCTCCTTTTTTTTGCAATACGCATTCAACTCTCTAAAATATTCACTGTTCATAAATAAATCAGCACACCTTACAGCTACAAATACATTAACTAAGTTTAGATTTCTGTCACTGGGGCTAATTTTAGAGCTGTGTGAAAACGATTAAAATGTTTTCACAAAAAATTTTGGCTTGTAGATTTCCATTTTGTTACTGGCAATGCCACACCTGCAAAACACACTTTCTTCTGCTCACCCTGTTTACAGGCTCACACCATTTTTTTGTATTATTAAATGGAAGCAAACAAGGTAGCTCTTTTGCTGCCTTCCTGCTGAGTACTTAAAGTAGAGGAAGACAGAGCTGGAAGCAACCGCGTTAGGTTTTGAGGACCCCCCTCCTCCTCCCTGCTTGGGTTTCTCCTCCCAAGCCCGACCCAGTGAATGTGACTGCGGAGTCCTGACCCAGGTGTCAACACAAAGTGCTGTTCCATAGATGTTCCATACTGTTCCATACTGCCATATGGCAGTAACATGTCACTGGCACCAGGATTTTAATCATTAGCGCTCAGTGGAAATATTTTGCTTAAGTCAATCCACCCAAATAATAAAAAGAGAATGTAGAAATAAGTGCTACAGTTTTCAGCGGCAGGCTAATTTTAGAGCTCTGTGAAAACGAACATGCCAAAGAAAAACAGCAAAACCCCTCATGCGTTTGGTCACAAGAAAAAGATTCATCTCCATCTAGCATTAGCAGCAGGACTGATGGAAAAAAGAAGACAAGACACTTCCCGGCGCACACATGGCACTACATACGCAAAACGTTATGGTAGGACTGCTCTGCCATTGGATTCCCAGGGGTACTGAAGTATATCTGATCCTGACAGGCTATGGAATCCCAAAGTCCTACGAGTCAGTATGATGACTCATTAAATGTGCTACCAAAAATTGTTAAATTCACACAGGAGTCTTCTTTTACAGAACTTCTAACTTGCTCCTCCGCCGTCGCACGTCTCACTGCTCACAGCTGAAGTGTTACACTATCTAACTCGCAGGCTTACACAGTCAGTCCCTGCACTGAAAACGCCAGAAGGAAAACATATTCTGTACCCCATAAATCATAGACACTGGCATTGGCCAAAACGGTCTCTCCTTTTTTGTGAATCCCCACTCTGAAGTGAGTATGGCTGTTTTTCTATTTATATATTACTTATCGACAGAACTATGATAGAAAGCAATATACATCAAACCTGTAGCTAGCATCCTTAACTTATACATAAGTTTATGCAATGAATAGGTTAGGGAATAGAGAGTCTACCCTGAAGCCCACGCAAAAAGCTCTCAGCTAAGTTAGTGAGAAGAAAAATAAAACAAAACAGAATGTGAAAACATTTGGATACTTCTCTAAGCTCTTCTAAGTAAATCTGGGAAATATTGGGGTAAATCTTCCCTAACCACGTTAATGGGTTAACTGGTTCTACTGAGGGCAAAGGAACCTGGCAGATTTTCACCAGCTGAGAGCCTATGCCAAAGTTTTCAGGTTTTTTTTTTATTCTGGCATGATCCTGTTTTCCTTTGGTATTTGTCTATTCCTGGCATATGTCCCCCATTCCTTTTATGAACAATAAATCAAAGAAAACATTTAATTCTTCTGAAGCGTCTACATCTCAATAAATTATCCTTCTATTCTCTTTGAGGTGCTGCCGTCTCCTTCACTGACCTCCCATTCCTTAGACACGTGAAAAATGCCTTAATATATATCTAAATTTTTCTGTGATCCTCATTTAATTTTTCACCTTTGCTTTCCTCATAATTTTTTCTGAAATTCATTCTCTAATACTTCCAGATCTCTATCACACCTGGGTGTTTTATACCTCACATCTGCCTATGTCTCAACCCTTAATTACTTTTTCACATCTTTATTTACCCACTTTGACCTTTTTTACTTTTTATTGTATATATTACTGGATAGGACACGTAACCCTTGGCCATACATTAATTTATCATTGCACATTTTCCATTTCCTTTCTGTGGCCTTTGTACAAAATTCTATTACTTTATTCCATTGGATTTCACCCAAATCTTACCATATGTTTTCAAATTTCTTAGTCTGAATTTCAGCATCTTATCACCAACCATTTAGCTCTGACTTTATTATTAATTATAAAATCTGGGTTCCAAATATGTAACCAGTTACACATACTCAGATGCACACAAGTTTTCTTTCCGAAGGTCCATACTGTGCGGCAGACTGGGAGGCCTGTCGATGGAGCTGTACACCTCACATGTAGCTGCAGAACTGAGGTCCTACTGCTTTCTGGTTTTTTTGCCAAGTTTTCCCTGGGCATATTCTGGAATTTTCAACGTATAGGACTTATTGACATGTAAATAGTGTGTTTAATTAATTTCACTTCCTATGCTCTTCAGGAAAATAACATTTTTTTATTAGTTACCTCCTTTTACTTTTATGAAATATATGCACCGTCCCCTCAAATATAGCCAAACATTCTACGTCTTTGGATTTCTGTTTAAGTTGTAGAGTCCAACAATGAGCAGTCATGAGCCGGCTGGCACCATTTCTGTGTTGCTGTTGGATGGAGGTGGCCCTCGTGCTTGGGCTTCCCAGTACAAGCACTCTGCAGCAGCTGATTTTAAAGGTCTTTTTCCATAAACAGTGGTGTGGTAAGACTAAATCGGACTCGCAGAGTTCAAGCACAAAGAGGATGCAAACAGAGCCAACTGAATTTACTGTGAAAATGTAAATGAACAATCACTCAAAATTATTTGTAGCAAGGGTTTTCCAGTACTATCGACAGCGATCAAGGAATCGATCATATATGGCAACAGTTGTACAAACTGAATTTTCAGGTCGACTGAAAGTGAATCTTTTTCAATTTCCTGGCCAAAGTGAAAAATAAATAAATATTGTTTCCATTTGCTCTGTACGCATTCTGCCAGTTAGGGATAAGTTCAAAGTGTATGAAAGACAGGTACTATCATGTCCTGGGGTAGAAAATTCATGAGTAGCAGCTATCTGCTGATTGAGTATTAATGGAGAAAGAGGCCGGGGGTCTGGGAGCTGGAGCACCCCTCACTTGGCAGAAAACTTTCTTTGTGGGACAGATTGTGTGTTATCATTGTCCACGGCGACAAAAAATCTACTGAAAACCAGCTAAACAATTCTGAAAATCAGCCTTAAGACGACTCTTAGCAAAGTACATGGATTCAGGATTTATTTTGTATAACTTGCTTAGCCGATACCTACTCCCAGTCACAGAACTCAACAGGCTTCTCTTTGGTAGCCTTCGTCATTGCCGTCCTTTTGCCACAGTCTTAATTTCTCAACTCTCTCAACCTGTTGCTTTATCTCAACTCCAAAGGTCTCCGGCGTGCTGCTGCAATCTCCGATGCAAGAGGAAGCCCTCTGTCATGTAAGCTGGGCTCCACGGGGTACTTTCATGCAGAGAAGTAACACTGGATTAAATTATATGTGTAAAAGCTAGCAGAGCTCTGGAAGAATTCAGCAGCGGTAGGGTTTATGCAGAGGCAGAGGAAGTTGCAACACCCATGTAAGATGTGACACTTCCAGAGGCTTTGGCAGGACTCCGCTCTGCGTGTCTGCTACACAGATACAAATGCACAGCACATGCTTCTCTGCAGAGCTGTTAGCCACTGTCTTGCTACAACGGATGAAGACAGTTATTGGGCAGAAAGCATCGCTTCTCAAGACTTACTCATCAGCTGCAAGGGAACGCTGTCCCACCGTGTGGACTAGCTCTCAACAGCACACCTCAGTTAAGTACTTTTAATGTGCTAAGAAACAGATATGGTCTGAAACATCCACGATACACAGATCCTGAAACAGAGTTTCAAGCAGGATCTTATTTGTGCATTTCAGTGCTTGTTAATCATATTCATTCACATTCCTAGCAGGCATATGGGGAGAGTCTATACAGAAGCCAGCCAAGAGGAAGAAGCAACTAAAATAAACAGATGGGTGGACAGGGAGGAAATAATATTAAGTAGTTAAACACATAATATAGTGTCTGGAGAGAAAAATAAAAGGGCTAAGAAAAAAATATCAGGCAAGAACCCTTCTCTCCTTCCTTACAACACACACGGAGCAAGTGATAAGGGCTCTTGGGGAAAATTGTAAAGTGTCTGTAAACAAATAGAGAGGTTGTAAAGATTAATATAAGGGACCTAGCAGCACATGCAGAGGGGTCAGACTCCATTTTGTGTTACCCTGGAATAAATAACAATAACTTTACTGCCTTTCAGTGTGGTTCTTCTAGATTTACACTAATATAATTGAAAGCAGAATCTGGCCCAGAAAGTGGATTCTTGAATTTAACCAAAACATTATGATGAAGTGAAAAATCAGCAGAGGCTAAAATAGTGATGGATATAAACTCCAGCTGGTCAAATAATGAAAGACAGATTCATGAAGATGTGACTCAAATCTGATTTTTTTGCTACCAGTGGAGTCACACTCTTCATTATTCTCCTAGTCTCCTATTTAAAACTTTAGTCATCCAGCCACGGTGAAGAAACAATACCATGTGAAAAGTGTAAATGCAGTAAACAATTCACCAAATGAACCATCTGAGCTACACAGGAAAAACTGAAGAATTCGTTATCAGTAATCAGGAGCATGCAGGGAAAGTAGCTCACAAGGAGGCAAAAAAATTCTTTGCCTCTGATTCCTCTAATACTACTCAGCCAGTTCTGGTGTGAACATACTCTCAGTAGGTGCAGGGTTTCACCAGCAAAAGGAGAACAAGACAGATCTTTAACTCAAGGGTTTAAAAAACTGCCTTAGGAAGAACACACAGAAAAAATACCATAACGTGGATATTGGGAACTTCTTAGTGCCACTGACACCACTCTCATGAAGGTGGCAAGAAAGGAGGGACGAGCCTATTTGGCATCAGATTAACTCCATTCCAGTTCAACGCAACTCCCTTCCTAGCATATTAGTACAAAGCTAGCAATAATACTCGTCACAGAATAATGAAGAACTTTGAAGCACTGGTAACCACAGGACAGAGGCATAAAAAATCCAGTGTCTGGACTGGATCCAACCTGCCTGGTATAATTTGAATTTACAGAATTTCACATTATGTTTTAAATGCATGTCTTTAGTCTGTGTAGCTACAAATAAAAGGAGATGTTGCCTTACAGGAAACCACTAAGCATTGCCTTCCTGTCTGTCAGAAAGAGAGAAAAACATCTAAGGAGGACGTGAAGAAAAACTGAAAAGAACAGAACAGGCATGTCTTTAAAAATGCCCACTGAGCTACCACTCACTTAGAGCCTGCTACACAATGGTAACTTCGTGGTGGTGCCCATGAAAGCAGAAAGTCTGCCCTTTTGAAAGAGGGTGGCATTTGCAGGAGATGCAGGCATCCATTAGTTGCAGGAGAGGAAAGAACAGCGAGGCAGCTCTGCTCTCTACCGATCCCAAGTGGGGGAGATTTTCTGGGCTTTTAGGCTCTCCGGAGGTTTTTGTGAGCATGTGGTTCTTCCCTTTTCAGTCCTGCCTCCCTCCCTCCCATCCCTAAGGAGGAGACAACTATTTTGGACCAAGTGAAAGTTTTAGATACGTGTAAACCCCACTGATTCAGTGAATCAAATGTTCATCTTTTAGGATTTGGAGAAGACAGGGGAAATACCATAACTTAAATGAGCAGACACAAAGTCTATCTTCCTAGACTCACTAGGGATAATCCAGTATACATATTTTTGCTGTGAGGTCTTCTCCCCCTCCTTCATCCCTTCCCTCAAGAAATATGGATACTCTACACATTCACCCAAATGTTGCCATCCAGAGCACACAGCTGTAGGCACTGGAAATGCAGTTCTTCTGGTTTTTTTTTTTGTTTCGTTTTTTTTTTGGTTGTTTTTTTGTTTGGTTCGTTGGTTTTGTTTTTTTTTTTCTCTTTAATGTAAAAAGAAGTATAAAGGAAGAGGAAAAGCTGGGAGGCTTAATTATTGTCTTTCAGAGGTGCAGACACATCTGAGGGGACTCACATTTATGGCGAGACAATGATTTTATTTCGCTGTAGTGCATAAGGGGAGAGGAGAGGGAATTCTGTAAAAGAAAATAAAAACATGACTGCTCTGAGGCTGCTTGTCTGGGAATTACTTTGAGTTGCTTCTGGGAGCAAGGAAAAGCTATCTAGAGGAGGAGAAAATGGCAATAATAAGCCACAGGGCCTTGTGAAGAGGGGAAAGAGAGTGCAGTGACGCACAAAGTGTGCTGTGCTCCTCAGGCTGGGCTGTGCTAGTGTTACACTAACTCATTCACTTCCTAAAGCCATGGGCTAGAAATTGGGCTGAATCTTCATGGAGACTTTGGAAACACATTTCTTTCTTAGAAGACAGGTGTTACTATAGAGTAACATCGCACTCGTCTGTTTTAATTTCCAAGTTTCTGAAGCCACAAAAAAAAATTAAAATAATTTCAGTTATAAGTAGGTGATAATTTTAAATGGTGGTATGCAGGTTTTATTCCCAGTTCATAACAAGCTCCTCTACCTTTCTGGATTTAAAACATTTACCGTCAATAGCATCCACCTTTCTGCTAAGAGCAGTGTCATGTTTTCTATTCAGATTAGATTAATATCTCTTTCTTTGTTGCAAAAGAGAACCTTTTGTTGACTTAGAGGTTTACAACCTTGGGGGCTACAAATTATGGTATTTTCCACAAGCCATTCAGAACTATACTTGGGTGTTTAAAAGATATACCCTGAGTTTTACACTGCCTGTGCTATCGCTTCAAAGGTGAGCACAAGCTCACGCTAAATTTGGGGTTAGATATCATTCTTCATACTATATGATAGATTGTCTTCTGCACTGAAAGCATGTACCTGAAATTTCCTGGCTTATATATTTCCCCCAGGAGTGGAGTTCCATGCTGCACTCTCCATTCTTGGATGAGATATTGCCATATTCTGTCCAAAGAACTTGTTATTTTGGAGTGAATGGCTCTTCCCCCCAAAATGAGTAGAATGGAAGAGAAACAGGAATTTTATTTTCAACAATTTTTACTCGCAGACCTGAAGAGTTCCCTCTATATTTTTCATAAAACAGTGATGCTATCCACTACTGGGAAGATTCCCATACTCTGTGTTTTTGTTTAACTGCCACTTGTAAGAATTATGCAGACACATCAGTAGGAAAAATGCAGTTCTTCAATTGTGTTCAGAAAACATGGGGATAGATTTTCTTTATTATTATTGGTCTAAAAAGCATTAGTATTGACTTACAGATGGTCACCTATGCTGGAAGCTTATGAAAGAATCTTAAATTGTGGAAAGATTATTCTAAATTTAGGGAAGCATCAACTCCCTAATGCTAAAGGTGGAGTCATGCTGCTAAACATATTAGTATTTCTTAATTCAAACACCTGTTCTGCCTGAAAGATACATAAAAAAGCTCTTATTTATTGCTTGCATCTCCATTTCAGATTTAATCTCACTATAAATTCATCTCATGTTAATTTATGTGCAAACAAAGACACACACATTTTAAATATCCGAAATGCTGGAAATAAACTTATTTTTAATTTTGTGCTTGTTTTCCATTTGTCAACCAGCAAATGAAAGGACTGAATAAATCATGCACTAATTGCCAGCGGTGCTAAATTTAGTGTGAGATCTGGAATCCTTTTGATCAAAACCGCTGAATATGAAATCGTCCTCAGCTCTCTAGGCAACTTTATCCGCCTTTCTATTCTCCATCTGTCAGTCACCTGGGAATTTGTGAACTATTCCATATGTCAGGCTTGTCAATCACAATGGAATGTGGGAACTATCTGCCTACTGCATAGGAATTCTTGTTAAAAATTAATCTGCATTAAAGTAGATGTTCTATATTTTGAATACCGTATTGTTTAGTGTTGCTAAACATTTTTACCTATATAAGGCTAACGAGAAATTATATTTGACATGGTTATTTGGATATGTTTTTGTAAGTTTTTTTTATATACACCCAGAATTTTTTTCACTAGTTCTGGAAGACTTGGGAAATGTTGGTTTTATCACCTATTTCAGTTTTCTGAGTTTTCTTGATCAGTTCCTCAGGGTCTGGAATTTTAGATTCTTTTTCTCAGCCCAAATGTCATTTGTATTTCTAAAGAGGGGTCAAGGAAATTTGTTGCAGCCACCTTTGACTGGATGAACTTAGGGGGAAAAAATAGATTCTCTCCAGTACCTTTCCATGTGTTTCATTAGAACTTGTTGAACAATTGAACCCAGAAGCTTTAAATGTATAATCTATGTTAAAAAAGACAAAACAAGGACATGGACAGTTGCTTCACCAAGTGATAAGTTGTGGGAGCTTCTATTTTGACTTAAAGACAGCTTATTAAAAAATTCTGTTTGTTTTCCCTGTATTTTCATAAGAAATGATTTAAATACAGCTTCTGTTACAACTGGGTGAGCTACAGACATCTTTATTGAATCTTCTGTGATTAATAAATGTTTTTGGAACACTTCTTCAATTAAAGTTGAATTCACATCATTTTAAGTGGAATTAGCTCTAGTCAACTGCAATTTTCTGAAGAAAATTAAAAGCATATCACAGCACCAAATAGCCTTTCCAATAAACACTACAAAAATTCAGATTCATGTTTATGCTGTTGCATTACGTGCAGTTGGGTTTGGCGGGGAAGGAACCCCTCCCTGGACAGCTCCAAGGGATCCTTCCGTGACTTGTTTTCTTATTCTGGCCCTTCCCTTCATTGCCCTACTTCTTGCTAACACATTTTCCAGATAGTAACCCACTTCCACTGCTTGGAAATTCAGGTGGGCTCTGTTTGCTGGGACCTCAAGTTTCATTTACCTGAAGTTCACCTGTTTTTTTTTGCTCACAGAGGGGACACCCACTGAAAGGGTACTTGGAGCACTGACTCCCATAGTCCACTCGGGGCCAATATGGCACCCATCTGCCTTTAGCCACTGTACTGCTACACTAAAAATTAGTAAAGCTCTTATCCAAATTACCAAAATACTCAAGTTATCACTGACAGTAATCTTAAATTTTGTACTCTTTGCCTTTTCTACTTCTGTGGCAGCAACATTGCACAAACATGTCATTTTTGCTTTTAATGTCCTCATTAAAAGAAAATGTAAAGCTTATACATGTTTAAACCATGAAATAAATACTCTTTTTTCTGTATGACATTTAAAAGCAAGAAAATATCAAAATCAAGTTTCTCCTATATCTTCAGTATATGGAAGAAATGTTTGAAGATGATTTAAAGGATATTTAAAAGCATAACTTATATCAATTTTTAAAAAGTTATTTATCATATGAAAAGGCAGATGTGTAATGGCAAATAATGTTCCTCAGACTTCTAATACATTCCTTGATAATTCTAAGTTGGGAGCAAAAAATGATGTTTTACTGGAATGAATGCTAATACAAATTGTTTTTCTTATTATCTTCTGTCTCCGTATCATTTGCTAAGGCACATAAATAGTGGTTTACTTTTTACTTTAAATTAATTGTGACTGTTACTACAGAGTTCTATTTTTTCTCCTTCAGACTTGAGAAAGGTCTTGTATATCTAAAAGTTTGACTGTTTCTTCCAACTCTATCATCTGGTCAAACAAAAGCTTTAATGAACATTTACAAACTTTTTGTAACTTCTATTCCACTGCCTCACTCAGGTCGTAAGCACAGTTTTATGTTGTCTTCTGCACTGTTTACTTCTTCCTTCCTACACTTTATTTCTGGCCTTTAAAATTTTGAATGCTTGCACAAGCCCCACCACCCTGTTTTAAGCCATCTTCTGAACTTCTGAAATGTAGGAACTTCATAGAAGTTTCTGAGAGATTTTTCAGTGCTTTGTGATTATGTCAGCAATTTGACTAAGTTCTTCTATGGCTGTTGACAGTGTCATATTCTAAGAAGGTGCATGTTATTCAAAGTAGCACATGATATATATAACACTGTAAACACATGCAGTGCCATTGAAGGCTGTGTACTACAGACGCAGCTTAAAGCAAAAAAGTCTTCAGCAACACGATTTGGTTCTAAATCCTCCTTCCACTTTGAGAGTTAATCAGGTTTTGTTATGCTTTGGTTTTGCTCCCTTTTAACCAGATTGAAACTCATGAAAGAACTTTGCCTCTAATCCCATGACTACTTACATTTTTATTACAACCTCCCAGTTAGGACTGTACTTCAAGGCTTTCTGGAGGAAATGACTCATTGCATTGCTTGGATAGAAGTCTTTTACTACAGTGACTTCTCCAAAGAAGCTTACTAGTCTGGAGGGACATTATTTTGCCTTTCAGAGTCCAAGAACTTTTGTATCCATCAAGTTGTAGCCATCTCAACATTTTGTCACTTTACCTATGCATTATCTTCATGGCTTGTTTTATGTTGTCTTAAAATGAGGCTTGGTGTGTCAGCGGATGCCTCAACCAGCTGCTGGTTCAGTTGCTCTTCAAGGGAAAATTGGCAGGACCAGCCATACCTTATACTGACTAACCATTACTAGATGGGAAAAGCAATAGGAGCACACCCTCACCTCCAAATGCTGATGATTTTAGGCAGAACTAAGGAAATCAAAGCTCAATCTCACCAGTGCACACAGGCAAAAAAAGGATAATGCATTAGGTGACTCAAGAGTTGCCCCAAGTTTATAGCTGTCCTGAACCTGTTGGCTGGTCTAGGTAGGCACTGTCTATCTCCATCTCCAGCCTTCACTTGTAATTCTAAATCAGTCTTCAGGACAATTGACAGAGGCTGGAGGCTAGGCTTAGAAACAGCTCAGCCTCACTGCACTTGGAAAATATGTTTTGAAACATAAAGAGTTCTGACATAAGGATTGCTTCCCTGATTTTTTTTCAATTAATTTTTCAACAGAAAAGCAAAAAAATAAAATTAAACATTTTAAAAGTTTACTTTTATTTGCTAAATATTTTTAACTCTTCAAGCAGCACTTTGCACTGAGGACTGCTCTCCCAGGAGCATCAGGCAGCTCTGTGACCCAAGCCCTGAGGGAGCTGCTCTGTCCCCCCCATGATGTCACCTGCTCCCTCGCAACTGGCTCCTGCCTCACAGTCTGCTCTGACGTGGCTGCCCTTCTCTGACATCACCGCTCTGCCCAAGGGGGCCTGGCTCGGGCACAAGGGTGAACGGAGGCCTAGTCAGTGAAACTTATTAAGCATTTTAGAATTAAACACATGTTAAAAATAAACAGCCAGAAAAAAAACCAAAAAACCTGCATGCTATCTTGAGATGTCAGCTTGATATATGTATCCATATATATATTTATATATTTATAATTATAAGTGAATATGTATTTATGTGCATATGTGTATAGATATACATACACACACACACACACAGAGGTCATTTCTCTCTTGACTGCAGTGTGTTAAGAAAACGCTTTTGACATTTTTCACTCAGAGTACTCCAAAACATGCTTGAAATTAATGCATTACAATGGGTATGAGGGTGAGTATGTAGGAAAATTAAACTTGCTAAAGCTGGGCAAAGGCAGATGTCCCTTTCTAAGTAAGAATGCTGCGTAGTCCTCTGACTGTGCCAAAACTTCCAGCTAAGTAGTATGAGCTGCAGGGGAAGTAGAGAGAGAGCAATCAAAGTTACAGCAACGTCTTCCCTCGGTGTGCTCCCCCTGATCCTAAGCATAGCATAGTTTCATCTTGACTCTTAATTGTAAGAATGTTTTTTTTATTGAGGAAAGACTTTTAGTGGTGACAAAGGAATAATCTGTACTCTTCCAATAGATACCACAAGTTCTAAAAGCTCTATTTAGGAAATAAATGAGCAAAAGAGAGAAGCTTAAGGTGCTATGTATGATTTTAGCAAAGAGTTGTTCTTCCTGTTCCTTACAGCCGAACATTTTCTGTGATGGCTGTATTGCCATGCCTGCATGCTTTGGGTGTATCAAATTATCCATGAAACTACTGATGTACTCTGAATTAAGAGAAAAGCAGATGTATGACACTACAGCTGTTAATATATTTTCCTTTGATTGTTATCAGCCAAAACAAATAACGTTTCAAAAAAGAGAAGAAGAAATTATCTACCTATAGAAAATGAGAAGGATGTCCTAAATAGAAAGATCACACATTTTCCTAAGTTTATATCCAAGAATACAATGTCCTTCCTGTGAATTTGTTTCCTCCAGCAATTCAGAATACATATCGATTCTGCACTGTGAAAAAGCATGTTACCTGTATTGGAGCGACAGAGGCTATCCAGCCATTTTATCAGGACACTGGGATGCTAAAGGAAACAGTGGGCAATTAATAAATTGTTACTTTTTCTTTCTTCCTTCTTTTTTTCCCCATTTTCTTCTTGTTCTTGCTTATTAGAACAACTGGAAATATTAATAATAACCTCCCTCCCCAAAATATAGCTTATTGACTGTATTTCTTCCACATTTGTAATCCCACTGTATACAGTAATCATAAGGGAAATTCAGCATTTGACAAGTAGCCATCATATTTCTTCTTGATTTTTGGCTGAGGCATGGACATGCACAAACACACCATACACTTACACAGAATGGTTAATATTAAAAGCTAGCCATTGCTAAAAAGTGCAGTGTTGACCATGAAAATGTAAATTCTAAGTACAAGGGGGAAAATCATTATTAGTCTTGTTTTATTTTTGGTGACCTGTGTATTCCAAAATACAGCAGTACTAAATTTTGAAACAATCTTTTTTCCCCCGCTTTCTTTGCTGCCTAAGGATGACTTAAGCCTCATGCTGTTGCCTAGCATAAATCCTTTCCTGCTTCTTTCCCTGATTTCCAGCAATGAGTAAGTGTCACTTCATCTTCTGGCTGAGCACAACTGATTGGCATCCAGGACAGAAGGGTCTCTCCCAGAGACCACATGAAGATACACTTCAATGTGAAAGCTCAGCAGTGATACAGAGCTTTCTTACTATGAGACGTCTTCAAATAAAAATGAGTAGATGCTTAGCCTGCTTCCTTCACTGCTCTTGCCTTCCACTTGAGACCACAGCTTGTGCCCTCGCTGCCGTGGAGGTTTTCAGATGACAGCTACTCGTAGTCGATCCTCAGCCCAATGCCAGAGACAGTCCTTGTGTCCATTCAAAGTATTAGGCTAAAGAAAAAGATATGAGCACCTCTTGCCTTCTCCAATTGTAAGGGGCGGACTCTGGCTTCTATTACACCATTTGCAAAATGCAGCTCTTCATCCGTAAATAAACTAAAAAGAAGCTTTATTGTCAGAGAAATATCCAGACTTGAATCTGACTTATAGTGCTTTTATTTATTTATTTATCTGGTTTGGGGGCAGGTTATCTTGTCTTTTTTAAAAAACAGTGGAAGAACACCAAAGTGGTACTTTGAAAAATGTTACAAGGTATAAATAGCACCGCTGAGAGCAGAACACAGGCTTTGTTGTGTTATCACACAGCAGATCCAACAATATACTACAGATCCATATTGTCAACTGAAATGGAAAAGAAAAACAGTTCAACAAGAATGTTTCTTAGGAAAACTACCCAATTTACTTGTGTGTGTCTCAAGGCCAAAGCATCTTATCTTTGCACAAATCATTCTTCTGTAGTGAGTAACAGCAATACTTTTTCAAGTGATTTTCTGTTGTGTGTCATAACAGGCTTTCTATTGATGTTGCCAAAAAAGCCTCTACCATGATTTTAAACTAGAAAGGGGTACAGAGTTTTTATTCTAGAAGAAAAAAAATCGTACACCACATATATTATTAGTGCTAAGCTCATAGAACCTGAGCAAATACATGTTTTCCATATTAGAAATAATGGTTATTATTCTTTTCCTATAGACTGCAAAGGTGAACCTTTTATTGCCCTTTTTTTTTGACTTCTGAGATTACTTTTATCAGTTGGAGACCAATCTTCCCACCTCAACAGAAGAAAAGTATTCAGCCCATAACAATCACTTTTTATTGTGTAACCATTACTTGGTTACTCTAGCCAATGCACAGATATTGGCTCGAGTATACAAGACCAATTAAAACAGGAACACTGGAAAGAAAACATAATAATACTTCCTTCAATTTATTAGTTACGGTAAATGGCTTACAACAAACCCAAAAGCCACTAACAGATTCTGAGACGGATGCATTGCTTCTGTACTGTAGATAATTAAGTGTTTTGGTGGGAATTTGTTCATAGGACTGATATACAATTAGACAAATTTGTTCACATATCATGTTTCATTGAAGTCTGTATGAGTCGTCTATGCTTGGCAATGGGTCCTGATCCTAGATGCTTTTATGCCTGATTAATTGTCAATATTAGGCAGGAGTTTGCTCATTAGCTCCTAGCAGGGCACATCTCAAATTGCAGTGAGCTCCATTTAGAGATGATATGCTAACTGTTAATAAACTGCATGGATTGTGTGTGTGTGAATCTCAGCTGACTATATGCATGTACATATATACATACATATATTATGCGTGTATATAGATATACACATTTACATACATACGTGTGTGTGTGAGTGTGTGTGTACACGCATGCATCAGTTAGCTCCCTGGAAGAATGGAATAAATACAAATTATTCCCCTGTATACAAGTTGTGTCTGCAAGTGCTGCTAACTTATTCAGGGCTCCCTAGTGAATAAAAACATCCCAACATCAATTTACTGTGTATTATTCATGCTACATTTTAAGTTTTCAATCTGTCATGTCAACTGCTTTAAATCATATCTAAACCGATGTGCTAAACAGACGTCACTTTTAAACAAAAGGAAGTAAATTAAAGAACATCTTGCTGTACAACAGACATTTGTTTTGTATATTCATTTTCCAAGGACTTCATTCCTTGATCAAGAGAGATAGAAGGTTGACAGAGAAGCAACTGATAATGCAAACTCTTTTTTCCAGATCAATTTTACCTCCTAACTGGTAATACTGCTGTGCTCAACAATTCAGCCTCAGTGATAAAATCTGACTATTCCCAGATCATAAAGTACATATCATGTTTAAAAGGTAAATACGCTACATTAACATAACTGTTTCTGCTACTGGATTTTGAAATCTCTCCTGATAGCTGAAGATGAAGTTTGTATGACATTATTAGCAAAAGTCTTTGGCCGACAAGCTCATGGGAATCAAGAGCAAGTTACAAAAAATAAATCACCAAACTTCCCATCATGAAAAGATTACTGTGCTGAACACGAGCACTAAAGAAAACACTGGAAAAGTAAAACGCCCAACAAAACAAACATTACCTATTTCAGTCTCGTATGTGAGGGAACAAAGGTGTGGAAGTAGCAGTGAGGGCTGTGCTTTAAGTGTAAAGCAGTAAACTAAAGCGGTGATCTAGCTGCTTTCATTCTTCAATGGGACAATGCTGCCTCCACATTCTCCATCGCTGTAACTACATTTCAGAGGTGGCAACGAGATACTTGCATCAAGAGGTCTTCTGTAACAAGAAAGCTAAAGGGTTGGCACTCACAGTGCTCAAACGTGAGAAGGAGTTGTTTGTGTGGTTTTTTAATGGAATTCCACTAAGAACCAAAGGTTACCAGGGTGAATCTATAAAACACTTAGTCCTTGGATTAACCAAAAAGGAATACAGAAATATGAGTGTATCTACACAGACCTCTTTTGGGAAGTACATGAAAAGATAGAAACAAATATAAGGAAATGGCCTTTCAAATATCCAGAACAGGCACAAATTTGCTTTGATTTGTTTTTACAGTTTTTGTCAAATGTTGTCTTCCAGTATCACCAGCACCAGGGCATTGATTCACATTTCAGTAACTTCAGTTAAAAAAAAAACCCAAACTATCTTGTTGAATAGCATGAGCAGTTAGTTGCACATTTCAAGGGGCAACAGTCTTCACATGCTAACTCAAGATCAGGCGTGATTAGAATACGGATCTATCAAAGAGGGGCTATAATGTGTTACTCGGACATCTCCTGAAGCAAGCAGCTGCAGCAGGACTGACTGCCAGGTAGGGTTCATCACACTTGGGAATAAGTAAGGTACTATGGTTATCCCCAAAACTGAAGCAGTTCCCAGAAGGTAATTTTTCAGGATAATTAGGCTTGAGGTAAATCTAATCCCCATTAAGTTTTCTTAATTCATAACGGCTATTTCTTTGCTTCAGACTTCAGCTTCTGCAGCTCCTACAACACTGAAGGAATATATTTGGGTGTAATGGAGAAATACAGGATTTGGGGTTTGATTTTACAGCCAAAATCCTTTCTACTCATCTTCAAAGAACAGGGGAAGGAAGGCATTTTGGTGACAACCAAAGAAAACATGCCTGGATGGGAGACTCACAAGTCTTCAGTGGCCTTCTTTGCACGTTCCTGCCATCCTTCCGCCCTACGAACTGATGAGTCAAGGTACAGCTTTGGTACAAACAGAGAGAGAGCAGGTCACATCTTTTGGGGAGCAAGCTGGTGGAAGTCTCATAAATTAAGATCTTTACAGACCATGAAGAATCTGGAATCTGAGAGGTTGCTAAAACCTCATTTGAGTTTTAATCTAAGGATTAAGCTAAAACTGTGACTAACACACTTTGGGGACTTGCTGTTCCACCAGTTACGTTAAAGCATAGGCTAAAATTGACATGATTGAGAATATGTCTAAATACTGCACTATTAGGAGTTGGTCACTGCTGAGAATGCATGTGTGGAGGGAACAGACTAATTATGGGAAAATGCTTACTTCTTCAGTAGAATTAATTCTGGAAACAATAAAGCCTTTCCTTCATAGTATCAAAAGGGAGTTCCATGTTCAACTACAATGCAAGTACTAAGCCTGGAAAGCATGGATACCTCTTTACCCAGGTTAGTTTTAAAAGTCAAAAGAAGACTCACTGTATTTTTGATGACTAAAATAACCTAAAACCCTACAACCTCTCTAATCTAAAACTTCAGACATGTGGAGAAGATTAGAGTATGAAGTATTCGCTAGTTTACAGGAGATACTTTGAAAGGCATTATTTTTTCAAAGAAGTGTTGGATACTTTTTAAAATCAGGCAAATTTAAGGCGTTTCAAATGAGGCACTAAAATATCTCTCTGTCTTCAACAGACTGTTGTCAGTAATTTTGTATTTCCTGAACTTTTCATAAACCTTATTTTGGGATCTTCCTTACTCTCATTAAAACATATTTTCAGAGTGTCACAGTAAGGATAGTGTATAGTAATCTCTTTAAAAAACAGAGATTAGTTTTTAGTTTGTTCTTATCTTTGCTCACTCAAAATGCTGCTGATTTGGGGTTATATATAGACAACTGCAGCAAGATTGACCAACAGAAGCAATAAGCAAAACAGCAGGTAGCCTTCATTCATTACAAAATAAATTGTACCTTTTACAATTTGCTTAGCAGAGCAACAGAGAGAATGACTTTGCCCACTTCCATATGGAGAAGCCTTCCTCTTCCTAATCACTAACATGCTTTCACACTCCATGGTTCACTATAAAGAAGAATATGTCTCTGCATTAAAAGCACCATCTCCAGCTATCCCCAAAGTAAATTATTCATTCATCATGCTCAGCCCTGTTTTAGAACAAAAGCTTTTATGAGCACATACCTGCACGCTGTTTCCTGGTTCTAGGGCTGTAAGATGGGACCATGTATGTCATTATTGTCATTACATGATGGTCATTACAACATAAGGGAAAAGAAGTATTCTCACAAATTCTTCAGGCAAAGAATAAAGTCTTGAGCAAGAGAAAGACAAAACATTAACCCTAAACCTGAGGCTGCTTCAAAAAGCCTTTGGAGAAAAGAAGGATAAGTTCAAAAGAAGGATGAGTTTTCTCCATCTTGGCTGGTGGTAAAATAAGCCTAAGCGCAACTCTTTGCATGATCAACACTGAAGGACACTTAAAAAAAAAAGAAGTGGCAAGGGTCAAGACTAGCTGGGTCTTTCATCTTCATCCCTGATCTTCTCCATTGATTTGCCAACTTGAAATACCTACTGCAGGATAATGACTGGTCCCCTAGAGGCATAAATGATTTTAAGATGTGAAGGTTGCTGCTCCTCACCTTCCTCTTAAAAAAAAAAAGAACAAAAAGTCAAAGGTTCTTGAATCAGATGACTTGTTGACAGCAAACATGGTATTTAGATTATGTGCACATCAGAGAAATACATCAGTGAGTTTTGCCTTAAGAAATGTGGAAGATAAATATGTGACAATACAGCACTGGAGTATATAGCACTCTGCTTCCCGGCAGAGTGAAGCGTGAGGTATTGAGCGCTAGCTGAAACAAGCTGATGTTTGGTGCTAAACATCAGCAGCTGGCCACTAACTGCAATGCAAACTCCAATACAACCAGCTGTGTGCGTTCAGCTAGCATGCAAGACTCTGAACAGGAAAACTTCCACATTTAAAGTACATCTAAATGGAACCTGAGGAGAGAGAAAGAAACAAAAACTGAAAAAGGAGAAAAATGGCTACAGCAAGTATGAGCTTCTCTCCCACTCCAGGTAGGAACCCTTTTCTGATGTGGTTCAGCACTAAGAGGAGAGGTGAGTGTCCCTCCTGATAGGAATGTCTGCTGGCCACAGGAAAGATTGGAGGGTCCTGATGCAAGATCATTGCTGATTAATGCCTTTGCCTTGAGAAATGTATTTGGTTTTGCTGAATACTCCCAGTGAACAATGTTTCCAGAATGCCCAAGTACAGCACAAACAACAGACCATCTCCATGCCTAGTAAAATTTAAGTAACCTCTACTGTATATTTTCACAGCAGTCTTTTCTGTCCACCTAAGTAAACAAGAAGGATCAGCTGCTACTACTAAGGGTCCATGAAGAGAAATAACATTTTTTCCCCAAACTACAAGACATTGGAAGAAAGAGCAAGGAGTATAACAGTGAATGTGTTGAAGTTAATTCTGTGACTGAGCTTATCCAAATGCTCAGACAATTACGACAGACCATGCTTAGGACTTCAGATACTGTGTTTCATGTCAAGAGGGATCTACTCAGGATCATTTTACAAAAAACTTTACTTGTTTGGAAATTGGAGATGGCGGACTATTACACGTCTTTTTTTTTTTCTTTTTTTTTTTTCCCAGTCAGGCACCATTCTGTTAACTTCAAAAATTATTGTAAGTGGTGGGCAAAAAAAATATTTTTCTAAGGAAAAAATCAACAATGGTTAGATTGAGAAAGCTCAGGCAGGAACTGATATAAATGATGCTGGCCAGAAAGTTAAAAAAAAAAATCTCTCCTATTGTAACTGGAATTGAAACTAAAATCAGAACAATAATTTCCTGGTAGGAAGGGAGGGAATTTAGACCAACTCAGATAGGAAAAAAACTCTTAAAGTGGTTTAGATAAAATGTCACTGTCAACAACTTTAGAAGCAGAGTTGACAACATTTTCATGATTTATTAACTTTCCCATAGCAATGGCTGCTCATTTGAAGACAGGTTGCATAATCAGAGTACCCACAGCACATTTTGGCTCCAGAGGTTTCCAAAATTCGGTTACTTTGATTCTCAAGAAGTTTTCTCCTTTCCACTTCTCAGGTCATAGATACAAGTGGGCAAGATAAGCCTGCACTCTTTCCTTATAGAGTATTCTGTCTGGAATGCCTCTATTTCTGGGAAGGAGGCTAAAAAGTGAGAAAAAAGAGAGGCTGAACTACGTTATAGTGATAACTGAAAAGGGAACATCGTTCCAAAGGCCAAACCGCATCTAAAATGCTCAGGGATGTTAATTTCTTTCATATTTTTTAATCACTGTTACCAGCTGTACTTTTGTGCTGTAAAGTTATTTTTAAGCCAAAGCAGAAGATAAACTTGTAAGATAATTGTTAAAGGTAAAACCAGGAAGCCCTACAAATCTACTAAGAAAGTCAATTGTTAAGAGCCTTCCTTGTAGTATTGACAAGTAAACTGTTCCCAGTAAGTCTGCCAAACTGCTCATAAGTTTTAATTCATGTAAACAAAGGCTTTCCCCAGTTTAAATTGCAAAGTAGAGTGCACAGGCACACTCAGGCATATTTCATCCTCCTTTCCACATCCGTTACTGCACACTTTTGTAGCTCAAGCAGAGTGAGTGGCGGTCCAGTCGGTCTATCAGGTGTGAAACCACACTTCCAGATTCCAGTAAAGACAGCAAAACAGAGCAAAATTTGTCAGTGTAGAAGTTTTGACTGGGTCCTCATGAACTCCTAGCATGTTATGTACAACTCCTTTGACCTTTCTTTGACCTCTGTTTTCTTCAGTTTTACCCTTGTTGGAGCTAAAGTAGACAAAAAAAAAAAATCTTTTTTTTTTCCAATTACTTATGCTTCATTGTCTACTTTGACAAGAAGAGTACTTCCCAAAGAAGAATTCTCCTTTCCAATTTTCCATTCTTCAATTGCACAAAATACAACATTTTCTGAAGAGTTTACATACTTATGCTGGATCTAGCTGAATGGTCTCAGGAGCAGGGGACCTGCTGCATAGACAGAGAAAATTCATTTGTATGGTAGCAAAGGTATTCTCTGTATCCTTCTTTCTCTCTAAAACTACCCTAGGAAGCTGGATGTACTTTATTTTATGTTTTATTTTGAAAGCATGAAATCAGGAGAGAAGTAATCAGAATAAACTGTGGAAGTCTACCCCTGCCACTTACAAGACAATAAGGAGAGACAGGAATAAACTGATGTACATTATGTCGTGACCACACTTTGTTTCGGCCTTATATGTGTAGAGGCAGAAACAGAATCTATCCATCGTAAGAATTTCCTGATGCAAAATGAATATAGCAAAATCTCAAAGATCTGTAGCAATGAGAAGAATCCTGGATGTAAATTCCAGTGACTGATTTATATTCAATAGATACCTTTTCCACTTGCTTGCAGATTTTCTTTATCCTTTTTCCACAACTTTTACCACATGAACCTTTCTTTCATTTCTTTATAAAGAGAGGTGAACCGGACCATTAGCAAACACTCCTAGCTACCCCAGGGATAGCGCAGAGCAGTATTTCCTTGGGGACACCACCAAGAGGACCCTGGCTCTGGGAGTCACATCAGGGATCAGCTTGGGCACTCCGCTTCTCTCGTTGTGCCGGGCTGACTCAGCAGGGATGCTGCCGTTCTGGCAAGGGTGCAGATTGCGGTTTTCCCATGGCTTTTTCCCCATGCAAGCCAGATATGATGGGAATTGCATGGAGGCTGCTGCCCCAGCTGCAGAAGTTGCAGCTAAACAAGCACTCAGAAGTTACTCGCTCAGTCACTTAATCATGCTGACTAGTGGAGGGGGCAGACAATAGTCTGACCTTTAAGGAGCAGCTGTAAAAAGAAGGAGGTCAAAACCATCCATTTTCCAAAAACAGTGGCACAATGATACAGAAGGTGTTAAGCTGCAGATACGGCAGACTGTGTCCTTAAGTTCTTCCAACACACAGACCGCATGCTGTTACTACCGGTAGTGTCTCCTCTCAGTTGTACCTGCATCAAATCCCGCAGGCAGCCTAATAGCTTACATGAAGAATGCTATTTCAGGAAGATATGCAATATACTTAATTTATCAATTTACAGATTTTTCCTTTGAGAAGCAAGTGGAAGTAAGCAACCCTGTATGCCAGTTTGCACAGAAACCCACAGGTGTTCCAGAAACAAAAGGACTCTGTAGATGTTCATGGGCCACGGAACATTGTGGCAACGTCTGTTTGGGGATCTTGTGAGAGGACATGCAACCCGCTCAGTGCTGGTTCCTCTCTTCCAACCTCACCTAACACAGATGAGTAATAACCAGCTATTACCACCACAAAGCAGCTGCTTGAAGACTCCGAAACAATGTGGTGGCTTCACTGCACGTGAGAGAGATGTGCAGCTCTGCATCCAGCTTTGCTGCGAAGGCTGGTGCCGGGGAGAGCTCTAACTCCAAAGACCACAGGACTGGCTTTTCAAAGTCACGATTCCTGCACATTAACTAGGAAATGTAGGACACAACACATGCTCCTCTTCTAAACGACTTCAGTGCCAGGCATACTGATCTCTGACCTTTCTCAATTTGTAAATTAACTGTTGGGTTTTGTTTTCCTTAAGGTTCCTTTAGGTCATGCAGGGAATGCAAGGATCTAGTCCAAAGAATAAGAAGTTAATGGCAGTAGCAAGCAGATATAGATAATGAAGCTCTGACAGGGCTACTATTTTCAGAACTAGCTTCAAAGCTCATCACATCTCAAAACATTTTTTTTCTTTTTTCAAACACATACATAAATATACATACACACACATGCACAGACGGAGGAAGCAAGCTATCCAAACTTTAATGAAATTTGGCTATTTCTTTTCAGGCTAAAGAAGAAAAAGTTGTGGTGGTTTTTATTTTGTTTGTTTGTTTGTTTTTTCCTTTATGTTTAGATATTTATCTGAGCCTCAGAGAGAGTGGATAATCAGTAGTTTCACAGAGTTTGTGGTCCCAGCTTCCTTAAAAGCATTCAGGAAGCCTACTAAAGTCACTGCACTTTCTGACTCTGTTTATTTGTAAAGATCAGGAACATGGGTGTTTTTGAAAGAAACTTCTTTTTCTTCTGCATGGTGAGTTTCCTTGAGTGCTTTATAATGTCATATGATTAGAGATAGAGATGCTCTACAGGGATAACATGTTATATGACAGGAGACAAGGTGACATTAAGCTGCCTTACTTTTTCCATATCAGATAAACATGATTATTGCACAAAATTGATCGTAGGACACTTTTAGTGATTGATCAGTACATCTTTTTAGGATTTCAAAGGAGTCAGCTCAGTTCCCATAAATAATCTTTTATTTTAAAATCTAAGTTATTTTCCAGCTGCATTCTTCTGTGTCTGTCACTGTTCAAACATCTTATTTAGAGAGCTAAGGAAATGATAGCTCATCACGTAGGTAGTCCTGTGTGTAATTTTGTTTTCCTGCCATAGATTATTTTATTGTGTAACTCACCTATTTTCAGGCAAACTTTGCTACAGTTCACACAGTGCTAACCACAGATTTCTGCAAAAACATTTTTGATCCTTCTTCACACAAATGGATAAGTATTAATTTCATGCTCCTTTTTAGAATTTAATAATGTTACTCTTGCATATCAGCTTTAATTTAGAATTTACCTTATGCATAGAGATAAATATTTTGTGAGCTTGAGACCATATTCTATCCTTATCTGGAAAAATGAAAAAAATGTTGAAAAATACAAAATAGTTCTTACTGACAAAGAATTTCTGAAGTAAGCTGCAGCTTTGTGTACTGACTTTTAGTTGTGAACAATAGTAAGTGTAAGATAATTCAGCCTTTACAACCAGTACATAAAGCTGAATCTGTCTCATTTTCAGCATTAGGCAATACATGAAACCCACCTGGGGATCCTGGGAAAGCCCGTTCAACACTCACTTTCAGCTTCGTTTTGTTTTTCTCCTCCCACTGCCCAGCCTACATGAACTCTGAAGGACATACAATCCTTCTCATTTTCCCACCTGTAATGAAGTATACAGGAGCAAAAGCCCTGCTAGAACTCAGTTACAAATGCTCTCTTAACCCATTACAGCTGCAGCAGTCACATAAATTGGCTGTATGCGCTGTGTTGTTTCACTTTAAATACACTCCACCTTTAGAGGTTACTCTTTAAGCTCTCTTCTGTTGCCATAGGCACACTAGGTTGAACAGATCTAGCTAAACACAAACAAGGCAAAAATAAAACGTGTGAACCTGTGCCTTGAGAAAAAGACGCCCTGCCTTTTCCAAGGATTCCACAGAATGAGCATTTTTGACAATATTTATATATGCTGGGTTTTCAACTCTACCTTGGACCTCCAGCGTACAACGATTCTACACATACACACCCACACTGTACACACATTGGCATATGGTATTTACAGTACACCTTCCATATTATCATATAACTTTCTTATTTCCCACTATGAAACACAGAGAAAATTTATGCCGTGTTGCATACTGTATGCTGTGTTCAAGTGAACTTTACTACATACAAAGTTTCAAGAGCAGGTCTGTGCGAATCATTAACTTTTCAAAAGGCATCAGTTCCCTTCTGTCACTAATGACATGCGTAACAGTTTAATGTAATGCTACTTTTAATTATCAGAGCCCTTTCTTTTAAATATCAAATTTCCCTCTCTAAATTGTCCTGAGTTCTCTTTACAGTCTCATCTGTCACTGTAAATGTCATCACTTTATTCCTCCTTTGGATGCAGTGACAGGCCCACTCTTATCCCCAGCTTTATCTCTTTTTCCGTCCTTTATTGTACTACAAAGATCCCTCTTTCATAGTTTACAGCTGTATCCGCTTTCCACACGTGGCAAATGATTGCCTCGGTAAAGGTATTTTCTGTTTCAATCTTGCATTTTCCCAAGGGAGAACAAAAGGGACAAGCTTTCTGGAGTTGGTTTCACTGAGAAAATTGTTTAGAATTGCCTCATTCCTCAACAGATTAACGAATGCATACAATCCCGGCTTAAGTGCTATTGTACAGCACAATTTGTCCATTATACTTTGTCCTTTCCATTTAGAAAACCCCCTCACCAATTAAAGTAATACAGCCTTCCAATACCTGCTCCCAATTAAATCTGAGCTGTATTACCTGCCTTGATGCAGCTGGTCACAGATTCCTACCACTTACTAGCATTCATTAGCCCTATTCATTATAAAGGGGCTGGTGGCAGGAATTCAAGCTACTGGCTTTATTCAGGGGCCATCAAAATTATCAGCTTTCAGCACAAGGCCCCAATAAGAACAGGATTAAGTGAAAGGAGAGGGAATTCATACAGTAGCGAAATGTCATTGTTTCTACTTTGCTCATGTCTCTTCTAGCACAGTGCATCAGGAGCATCCAGTGGGTGTACAAAAGAAGACAGCTGGTCACAATTGAAAGAAAGCCTTTTCCTCATTTGCTTTCAGAGTAGCTCCTAATTTTGTTTTCCTGTGCCTCTTGCCTCCCAGCCTCCTTACTCCAAAAGGTAGCCTATTGTCTGATCTGGAGCCTACTTACAGATGTGATCATTAACCACTTAAGGTCTGCTGCTGCAGCCTGGCTCAGTACGGTTTAAAGATGTCATTTCACTTGCCGAGATGAAAAAAACCCCTAATTTTTCTGGCAATATGAAAAATCACCGAATTGCTGAGGTCTCACCGCCCAGCACAACGGGGCTTTTCCAGGCACGTGGTGCTCCTGAGATGCTCTGCTAGGTGACAGCGCGCAGTGTGCCTAGCTGCAGAGCAGGAAAAATCACGTAAGCCCAGGCTGTAATGAGAGCTTCCAGGATTTACTGGATGGTGGTAGTAGTTAAGACAAGCAGCCACGTTATAAGCTTTGGAGCTGTCACAAGCAGAGGAATTTGGGGGGGGGGGGGGGGAGAAGGGGAAAATTATTCTCACCTGGTACGCGGGG
>JANZLQ010000060.1:5534096-5586598 GCA_026212715.1 Elanus axillaris
GAGGGGGGGAGGGGAAAGAAAACCCACTTCAGGTAAAACCTGGCAATAATTCAGAAGCCAAATCCCCAAATGTCTCTCTGCCACATCCCCAAAGAGAAGCCCGAGATCCACGCGTGGCACACCTGCCCCACGACCGCCACCGAAGCAGGATGGTCCCCGATGCCCCAGCCCTCCCTTCCCCACCCCAGGCAATGCCTGTTGAAGCCTGGTTGCCTCTGCTGCTCCCTTGTGCTTGCCAGCAGGCCCGTTCATATGCCAGTGCCGTTTTGTCCCATTTTCAGACCGGCGTTGAAGCGGGTTTATCCGAGGGCAGAGGGTGCTCCAGGACGGGATCCCGCATGGCGTGTGCTCAGCACCCCGTCAGAGGGAGCAGGGGCAGCTCCTCCAGCGCGGAGCAGCATCCTCGCCGCGCGCGGCCCTGGCAGGAAGGCTGTCAGCAGCATATTGGATATCCTGGCGAAGCAGAGAGAGTGCCCTCCTTGGTTCTGTTTAGTTATCTTCCGTGGGGCTTGCTTTCAAGGATGGCTTTGACTTCTGACCCTGCTGCAGATGGCGTCACCGGCGCCTTGGCCGGCTGCCACCCACTTCCGGCTTCCACTCTCACATTCTCTTCCCTTTACGGCGTGGGTAAGCCTGCTCCCCGCTTGTAATTTCTCCTTCTTTCTTTTTTTTTTTTTTTTCTCTTCTGTTCTAGTTCCCTGGCAGGCACAGCTTTTTGGCTCTAGAAGCTTGTTAGGTATTTGTCAGTGAAGATTTTATTCTTCCTTCCATAAAGTTCACTCCCGATGACGAAAGTAATGGAGCCCTCTAAGAAGCATCATGATATTCCACTTAAAGGCAGCCAAAAGAATGGCTGAAATGTCTTTCCTTCTTTTTTTTTCTTTCTTTTTTTTTTCTGCTTTTCCTGGCTGTCATTGTTTTAATTTCTCAATTAACTTCACTTGTAACCCTACTAAGCACTAACAATCTTTTGAATCTTGTGTGGGTTTTTAAATATGAAGAGCTTTGTTATCTTCACAGACTTTTAAAGATGGATTGATAAACTGTAAATAGTATGAATTTTATATGGCAGCTTGAATGGATCTATCTAGAAGACTTTCTGAAATAAATTACTCCCAATCCATTATCTGGTATTAACTCTTCAGGAATCACACAATATTCAGCAACATGAAGGATGAACAATTCATCTGAAAACACATAGCCATTACTGTTTAATTCAAATTCAGTAATGGAGAAGATCAATGTGTTGCATTTTGTTTCCTCTCACTGATGAAACTTTTGCACTTTAATGCCTTACTTCACCTTTATAAAATTCTTGCCTCTCTAAAACATGTCCTCTGCAGTTCTAGATTTACATCTCTTCATATTCAAAGCTAAACCTTTAAAATTTTAACTTATGTAATACTTAGACTCACATTTTTGATACAGAATTGCACTGTGCTCTACATGAAGACCTTCACTTTTGGACTATGGAAATCCAAGCCAAGATTCCAGTTTCCTGGTTTCTTCCTAAGTGGGCTGAAGCGGGCAGGGAAGGGAATGAGAAGGCCCAAAGCTGCCACACCTTTGGAGGATGGAGGAAATCATAGAGAGCCCTTGAGAAAAGTGCTAGAGTCTGACCCCAAAATTCTGGCACAAAAAGGTAGACATGTTTGCACATGTGTTTTGCTCCTCTGAGACGCACTGTTGCAGACCACACTGTTTCCACCTTTCTTGGGATTTTCATTTAATCCCGTAAAAACCAAGGCTTGGAGTATTCAAGAGAAGGTAGTTCTTGAGCAGAAGACAGAGATCAGAATTTCCTCAAAGGAGAATGAAAAAACTCGCTGTGGGGTAACCTTGTCCCCAATTCCTATTACCCAGCACGTTTGATGCTGTCATATGGTCTGATTCTCTAGCAGCTAATGGTTCCCAAGTAACTTGAAACATTCTCATCTTTTAGCTAAACAGACTTCTTGCTCAGTTTAGCCTGAGCCAACTGCTCTGGCTCTGCTGGACCATCTTTTCCAGACAGCGGGTTCTTCTGATGAGGATGAAGGCAATACCAAATACAGGTGTGTCAGCTACACCTTCGCAGCACATAGGTCTGTGCCATTATTGCCTCTCTTTAGATTACTCCCGGGTCTACAAAGCACTGGGTAAACTAGTGAGAATTTCCCATCTCTCCACCCCATTTATTTACAGTTTGTGGGTCACTTATGCACAAAAACAAAAAGGGGGGAAAAAAAGAAAGAAAAAAAGAGAAAAAAGAGACAAAACACTTTCAGGGTGCCTCTTTTCAAAGAACCTCTTCCATTTATCTGCATTACCTGGGCTGTTCTCTGTGAAAAGGAGCTTCGAGACACATTTTCCAACCTGCCTGGAAAACAATCTTAGCTGTTGTGGCACTGCTGCTCTTTGGTTTTGAATTTTCACCCATATCTAGAGCAAATCTTTTCTTAGGCTTGTAGGTACACAGTAGTTTCTTCTAACACCTACACTGCATCCTGCCTGGAATGTATTTTTTCTCCAGGGTAATTGGATGTTCAGAGATTTGTAGGGTAACAGTCTGTTCTCTCACATGCTGTTGTCACCCACTACAGGTGGTCTTGCTTGCAGACTGTGCTCCCTTGGGGACCTGTAGCCTTAGTCAGACAGATGTGAACTTGCTGTCCATGTTTCATACAACCCATTCAATTGCATGTTCAGCGACTATGCCACTAATTATTGGAACTTCACATTGATATACCAGAAATTTCCATGAAAAAAAAACAGGGATGTACAGATACTACCTCAGAATGATTTTGGTCTTCTTGCATTTATGCAGAAGAGTGGCTGTGCTTAGCAACTGCAACATGGGAAGAGACTACTTTGCAGGTGACACAGGTATAACCTTTCTGCTCCTCAGTCTGTGCTCAAACAAAGCACTGGTTTCCACAGGTATGATTAGATGATTTACAAAGCCGAAGTAAATATTTTCACTGTCCTTGTTTTTCTTGGCAAACTTCTTCTTGAATATTTGTACTTTTTTTCTGTTATGCTTTGGACCACGGGTATACTTCGGACAGTGAGCAAAAGAGACTGTGAGTTGCCATGATTTTCTGTGGAAGTAGGTTTTTTTTGTCTTCAGCACTACTCTGTCAACTTTGCTTTTTTATTTCAAAAAGTCTCTGTCCAAAATAAAGGCAAAGATGTTACGTCTGTAGTAGACACATGAACCTTAGCATGTCTTTGGAAACCTGCATTTACATCTCTGAGACTCCTGTCCACAACTCACCATTTCTTTTGTGGTATTGTCATGTAATTCTTTGAGGCTGTGTGTGTTCAAATACCAGTTGTATGAATTTTCTGCAGCTTTTAGTTTGCAATTCATATATCTTTTTTGTTATAAAGCACCATCCTCAGAAAGGACTGCTGACAATAGCTAAATTTCCAGACTTTTTTTCCAGACTCATTATAAACAGTAAATAAATTTTCTCTGTGGGATCCAAGGTGGACAGGTTACTCATTTTTGGTTTATTTTCTTTGGTTTTTCCAAGGATTGGTACATGTTTGGACTTTTCTATTTTTTACTGGATTTGCTGAACTGTGCTCCTCCATTGGTTCCTTCCTCCACTGGAAGACTGTGAGCTTCTTAGTGTGTCCTCCTTCTCTCCAGACTTTGAAAGACATTGTCACATACAGAATTGTTTGCATATGCATAGCAGTCTTGAATCTGCAACAATGTCGTAGATACTACATGACTTATTTCAAAAAAGAATTTCTGATTTTTCTCCAGGGCATAATGCTTTTCTATGGATTCTAGTATCAAGTCTTAATATTGGTTTGCTAACAGAATTTACCTTTTGATGTTCTTTATTCTCTTTGCATTTAACATTTCATTCTCCTACTGTGTATAACAGAAGCTGTCCACATCCTGCCAGTCTCATGGATGCAGACAATATTTCTGCTGTGCAAATAGGTAGACTTTTCCTATAGTTTTCTCTGGAATGTCACTTATTCAGTTCCAGTGTCAGCTGTAAATGTTAGTATTATTTCTTCCAGAAGCTGTATCCAGGAAGATATTAGTTACCAGAACAGTAGTACCAAGGCGTTTGAGCTTGCTTTATCATTTTCCTTCTCTTTATTCTGTTTTGTAACCAAACAGTATCATTGTTGCTAAAACTCTCTCCTTGTAGGTGTTCTCCAACTGTATTACTCCCACTGCTTCACTGTTTGCCTATGTGATGTACTCAAACATAATGTCTAATGTAATTATCTTCCTTAGGCATGGGCGTTTCTTTTCCTTTGCATGGTGCAATCCACTACTGTTGCAAATGTGCATCGATGGGTTTCTGTCACTTTCTTCAACAGAAATACTACACAGAAGGGGCATTCTTGTCCTTACTATGAACTCCTTTTTTGGTGAAAGTATGTATTTTAGCATACCCTGACATTTATATATTGATACTTCTAAATAATGTCATATCCATTTGTATATCTGCTTTGGATATGTCAATTGCTTTGACTAGCCTATTGAATTATTTTTCTAATGCTTGTAATTCTCCTTCAGTTACTTTTGATTTGGATCCTGTATAGTACAATTATGCATTTCCATTTTTGAAAACGTGAGTTTTTTCAATCTAGTGCGTCAATCAACTCTTAGTTATTTTCATGGGACATTTTTCTAAATTCTCCTTACTTTTTTTTATTTTTGTTTTTTCTTTTTAGGTAAGAAAATGTTTCAACTTTCATTTTTCAAGGCAAACAATCTCAAATAGGTTAAACAGCCTGTCTGGATTTTCTCCCTCTGCTTTAGTGAACTTACAGCTAGCAACCCATGCACTGTAGATACTGCTGCCATTTTGCATGGTACATAATAGCAAATGAATAGCTATTTAGATTTGCAGATTACTTATTAAGAAGATACGATAAAGATATCATCTCATTTAATTCTTTCTATCCTTAGTCCTATCTTCTGATTAGTTTCAGTAAGCCATGCTTTATTTCTAACACCATGAATTATTTTTATTTATATTGCTTACATAAATGTGGAATAAATAAAGGGCACACTAAAAAAACCTTTTAGGACAAACAATTTGAAGTACACCTTCCCTCTGAGAAGCTCAGCTGAATTCAGCACAGTGGGGAGAGGAGAAAGGGAGATGGGCGCATGAAGAAGAGTCCTAGTGTCACCCCTTTGCCTCTTATCAGAGATAGCATTAGTTGCCAAAATACTGCATTAACAGTGTGCAGGACTTTCGTGATTTATTCAAGTGGTTTCACATAGGAGAGAGGATGGCTCTGTATGTAACAGATCAGATGGTGAGGAGACTACATTTTCTGGAGCCCAGTCCAGAAGAATAGGTGGATCTAGACCACTGTCTCCCTCTTGAGGGGCGTTTTTGAATATATGTGTGTGTGTATACATATGTGTGTATGTGTGTATATATAGATATACAGATACATGTATATTGTATATTTGTCTGTATACATACACAGAGACAGCATGGATGAAATCCTACAAAATTTCATCAGCCAAGACAAGTGGATATTATTTCATAGATGGTTGAAAGAACCAAGCCTTCTCTCTGTGCAAGGACTTTGGTCCCTGCCCATGGGAGCTATGTGGTTTAAACAGTTTGATATACACATGCAGTCATTTAGATTCACACATTTTCTACAACTTTGACTCACACTTCCTCTCTCCTATTCTCCTTTTTGACAATTAATGTGGTTTGCTAATGAAGTAGCTCATTCATTTTGTCCTATGGCCCTCAGCTGACCATCAGCTTCAGTTGTCTTACTTCTCTCCCACTCCTTATTGCTTCTCTGAAAGACAAAACTGGAAAAGGAGTGAAGTTAACTGGAATAGTAACAACAACAAGCACCTGGAAATGGGTAAGAAAAAAAAAAAGGACAAGAGCAAAAGGTACAGTGGAAGATGTCAAGAAACTAGAGATGTCATTCTCTGAGATGATACAAAATAAGGATGGGTTTTATTTAGGCATTTGGGGGGACGTTTTTACTTTTTATGTTTTAATTTTCCACCTCTGTTTATACTTTTAGTTAAAAAGAGTTACAAGACAGCAATATCACTACTGCTATTCTTCTTCAGAGCTGGATTTCTTCAGTCAGTGCTGCAAAATCTGTTCTATATAACTTTTCTTTGCTGGCTAGCCAGGGGTTTTTAGGAACTCATTACTTTCCATTATGCCTCCCTCACAAGGTTTTTTACCTAACTCTTAGATTCTCTCTGTTAAAATAGTGACATCAAAACTGCTGAGCCTTAGAGCTATGCCTCACATTCCTTTTGGTAGATATGGCCAAAGGAAGGCCTGGTTAAAGACATTTTGTATCTTGCGTGCAGAGCAAATGATCAGGAGGATGAGCTAGTATCCTCATACAGCTCTAGCTCTTTGGCCATCCACCAGGATGCACAGTCTGTGACTGTAGCTATAGGGACCTGCACATCAGCTTGTTTGGCCTCAGGACTGCTGCTGCTGGAGATGATGCTGACAGGCACATAAGATAGGAAATGCACCTTTTGATATCTGCTACAGGAACTGCAGGAAACCAGTTTTAACTAGGCATATAATAGGTCAAAATGATCAAAAGGGTGGAAGAGGAGTTAACTAATAAAAGACTGTGACCCACTGCTCAAGGCAGGTAGCACTACATGTCAAGGCTGCGTAGAAGACAGGTGTTAAAAGCCCTCAGTTCCCCGACTTACGTAGGTTTGATCTTCCACAGGTGTAATGATTTTAGTCTCTGTAGGATGCCCATTCATCATTATCGTTCCATTCATCACCGCTTAAGATCAATGGACACATCGGTTTTAGGCCAAACACAGCATATGCAGTAACATATTGAACAAAATAGTGTGTGAGTGAGGCAGAAGGGAAGAAGAAGGGGGTATTCATACGCTTAGCATTCAACGCTTAACTTGGAAACCAATTTTTCTAATCACTCAGTGCAGAAAGACAGGTTACCCTGGAGCAAAAGCCCTTACAGAGGCGTCCAGAACAAAGCCTCACGGTGCTACAGAAGGAGAGAATGTGGCAAAATACTCTAACGTCGCATTGCTACTGATTTCCCTAGCCACACGGGGGGGGCAGCAAGAAGGAATAGGGACTAGTGCACGCTCAGTTTCAGATGTTCAGGGTCACAGCTGCAAAAAATAAATAAAAAGAATCAAGCACACATATAGCATTAAGAAAAAGGAGACTCCAAGGCCCCTTCCTTAATCTCTCACTATAAATCCTGTTGCATATATTTTATTTGGCAGCAAGCTATTTCAATATATAACACTGACATTTTTCAAACAAGTCAGCTCTGATTTCAAACCCTGGAATGCTAAGAAGGACGATGGTATCTTCACCTTAATTCTTTATTCCTGATTAGCCTCTATGATAACAGGGGGGTTTAATTTTCATTCTTATTTTTAATGTTTCTGTAAGTGAAACAGACACTCAGCTTCATATTAAGAGTCACAAAATCCGTTAAACACTTACTGATATAAAATCAATGATTAACGAAACCTTTGCGCACTGGTGATGCCTTTAATAATTATTTCACAAATCTGGACCCAGGTGTCATGATAATTACAACCAATAATGGCTCTAATACCTTTTGAATTGATTACCATGGATCTGTTCATACTTGCCAAGACAGAAATAAGCCAAAGACTGCTGCAGATAGTCTGATTTGCACCTGCAAGTTTTTCCGCCTTTAGAAAGCCTCTGTAAATTAGAAGAAAGTCTAATTGTGTGCGTTTTTGCCCAGGCTTTCTAAAAGAGACACAAATAGTGCATGACACAGACAATACTTATAAAAAAAAAAAGAAATAAGTAATACAATTTTACATGATGAACAGTAAAAGTAATAAGCTGTGAACAGCAACACCACTTAGGCTAAAGCAGGATAAAATTCAGACGTAGAAATTAATTATGAAAAGTAAAAATTACCTTTCCTTTTCTTCCTTTGAGCCAAGTTGCATAGGCTTTGCCCTTGGAAATAAGCGTATGGGGCACTGTGCAGTGGAGGAGTCTGAAAGGGGTATGAAATTTCAGTAGTGTCTCATTTGCTAGCACAGAATTAAGTAGCGGGGGACCTTTTGCCATATAACAGAATTCAGTCATTTGGTCCTCTACAATGTTTTTGGAGGTTAGTGGTATTTGAAAAATATTTCAAGTTTTAATATTACACAAAGCACTTATGTTTATGATATCCTTAGCCATGGTAATATGTGGATGATTTACCAACCACGTGATGAAAAACCATGTGCACTATGCACCTTAGAAGACATGGGTTACAACATCCAGCTGAAATATTTATATTTCAAGAATTCTGACATTCACATTCCTGGTAGTAACAACAAAAATGCTTAACCTCTTAAACAGTACTTCACATCTTCACTTTTATACACTTAACTAACCCTTAATGAGACAGCAGCAATGTATTTACGTAATATTAAGTCAACAATATACTGGGGAAACCAAGTCATTAAGGCCTACATTTTTTTAATCTAAATTTAAAACCCATTTTGGAGTATCTAACTTAACGATTATAACTGTCTGGGGTCCCCACACAGTTAATGAAGAGAAGGAAATAGATGGGGACACCCAAGAGCAATTCTGCCATCAAGGAATGTGACATGTAGCTTCTCTCCAACCTTTGAGGAGGAACCATGAACTACTACTACTACTACTACTACTACTACTACTACTACTACTACTACTACTACTACCATGAACTACAGTTATCTACTACTGCTCACATTTTGACCCAAAGCTTCAAATTTAGTGATGCATAGAGGCAACCAACGCCCTGCGTCATCTCTGATTTGCTGCCTAAACCCACAGTTCAGCAAGCCTAAGGGCATTGTCTGGGGACAGGTAGTACAAGAAGGAGGCTTTGGAGCTGCTAGGAAAATGAAAACCTCAGGCCTCATTCCCAGTTGCTAGTAGTGTAATTAATAGGCTACTGAAATCAACACAGTTCAAGTATTATAATTATAACTGTAATACTCTCAGGGTATTACCACGGTACAAAGGCACAGCCCTCATGATTCATTCGGTTTCTCCAGATATCAATGAACCACAGAGGAGATGCCACCAGAACAAATAAATAGCAGACAGACCCTACATCCTCCGTCATCGCTTTGAGGCTGTGATCCTGTGCAAAGGCTGGCCTCAGGAGAGATGTTATTGGGTTTCGATATAGGTGTGATCTGGTTGCCTAGAAGTAAGTATCTAGTGTCATTGGAGACACCCTGTTGTGTCCTGCCTGGCCATAGCTGTTGCTCTAGAGGAGCATCATGAAGTTGCAGGTCTCCCACAGGTCCTACACACCATCTGCCTGCCCCAGGAAAATGTCTCAGAGTATCTCAAAACAGCAATAAATGCCTATATTTAGGCAAAAGACTGAGTGTCAGTTTGCTGCAAGCCAACAGAATCACTGAACAAACAAACCGCTACCTTCTGAGAACAGAAGTGGCATAATCTGATCCAGACATTTTTTGCTACTTGCACCCCTTGGGATGAATATGTGCCAAGTACATTTAAAATGCTGTCTATGGACTTTCTTCCCTTCTCTTGAACTAGAGTGACTATTTATATGAAAGGAGAAACAGGATAGATATGGTCTAATTTACATTTGAAATATACCGAGATTTGTGGTTAAAGATGTAAAACAATACACATTAAGGGAAATGTCAAAGCCATTCATAAAGTAAAATCTGTTTATAGGTTGCAATATAAGCAGAGATTGTATCAAGTTGTTATTTTTTTTACATTATGTTTATTGCAAATTTTATAAATTCTCATTTCATATTAATATTCAGTATTTGTATTGTATGTGGACACTATGTAAACATGAATGTTCACATTGTCATGTTGTTATGACAATTTGGTTCATTTTTTATAACTTCCATAAATTATCTATGAAACTGCAAACTAGCTTTATCACTGGCATCATCATTTTCAGAAGCATATTAAATATTTTGTGAAAAGTGTATCAACATAAAGGAACAAAGGGAATAGCTCATCATATTTGATTATTTTATGATATATTTATATAAATACTTAGTATGGTATGTTTGATGACTGCAATCAGGCACCTGGGACAAGCTCACAAGAAAAAGCTTTAGAAGAGCGTCTGTTCGATAATGAATTTAAATCACTGAGAATTTGCAAGTGAAAATAATAAGATTATTTTATCTGTGTAATTTCTGGGTTCAGTGTAAGTGTACTGGGACTGGCACCAGCACGTTTTGAACTGCTGCAGTGACCTGGTAGACCTTTTGCTCCTGCAGATTCATTTTAGTGGTCTGATGTCTCTGGATGGATTTACCCCATGAGTCAAGGGTTGAGCAAATTCATTCATGTTCATGCTTGTAAGCCCCTGGGACCAAGTACATGTAAAGAAGAGTCTATGACGTTGCATTAGATTTTAACAGCAGGAGCATTGTCACCTTCCTGGCATTTTCTCTTCAAAGACAGACAAATATAAAGCACTTGCTTTCGTCTTACATGAAAAGCTTAAAAATGCTACAGAAAAGTAGGCATGACACCAGAGTTTCTCTATAATTGAATGGCAATCTCTCCATATAGCAGAAGTTTCAAAGTAACCAAGCATGCCTGTTGCTTGCCAGCAAGTAGGAAAGCGTGAAGCCATGTGAATAATCTGGCCAACCAGTTGAATGAGACCTTATTGTTATAAGACACCATTTGGCATGGGTACTTACCCACTCAAAATCACGTTTCATTTTCAAATTTATGTTTTGTTAATTAAATTAATTAATTTGTTTTATTATGGAATGCTATACATAGGTTCTATTGGCTTAGAAAATGAAAACACTTCCAGCCTAATTGGCCAGAACCAGTTCATACTGCTTAATTATTAGCTGATGATACAATAATCCTCTTTTTTTTTCAGTATCTCTTATATCATTCTGAAAAGTTCCGATGCAGTTAGGCACATAAACATTCCTTGGCACACAATAGACAAGCAAGTAAAGTCTAACATAATTTTCAACTTTTTTGTCAATAGTAGCATAGCAGAATTCCTGCCCCAAGCATTATGGAGAGAAAGAGATGCCAATAAATCACTTTTGTTTCTGCAGGATAAATGAATGAAACCGTGAGGGGTTTTGGCAAGTTAACATGTTTGTCTACATATCAGTAATTTTCATTTTAGAGGAAGCTCAGACGTCACTGAAATTATTAAGCAACAAATTAATCTGAAATGAGCAGGAAATCACACAGAACGTCACTGAAGGAAAGGTGAGGCCATGCCTTAATTTAGGTTATTGACATATGTTAGTTCCAACTGGGCCTCAAACAAAGCCTCTTAGGATAAACAGATCAGCATTTGCTTTGCTGGAAAACTTCTGACTAGCTCTACTGCCAACCTGCTCTTTCCACTGGCCTGTCGCTAGTCCAAAAGATTTGACAATATGTGGGGTGTTAATACTAGAGATCATTTAAAACCTCTGAAGGATTATGTAGATTTACATGTGTGCTCTTTCTAATTCCACTCTGTTGCCAGCTTCAGATTTTCCAGCACCAAAACAGAGTATTTTCAAGATGGTGCTGCAGGTCTGTAACATCCAGGAATAACAGAATACTGTTCAATAAAAACATCATTCATGGGAAAGTATTACATCCTCCTTGTGATGTGTGGAAGCTACCAAGCCATGTGAAATGACTGAAATGCCCAGTGAAAATATAGCCAGTGATTAGCCACCACTGTTGTCCAGGCTGTTATAAAAAGCTTTGTCACAATGACAAGGAAAACACCACCAAGTAGACCTTGTGGAACCAAATTAACAGTAGTAATATGGGACCAACAGTGTTTTTAAAAAAATTTGTCTTAAGGGATGTCACCCCATGTTCAGACACAGATCCTGAAAACAACATTATACTCAGAATTGAGTAATGCAAGTGGTTTGAGTCATGGCAAACAAAGCACAGTCTTACGGGTCTTAAGTGATAGTATGGAAAAACCATCACATTGAAGAAACACTAGCATGCTAAAGGAGAATACAGCACCTCTATAGTCATCTGTGGAAAGTGATAATCACTTTTTTAATGAAACTATGGTCAAGGAAGGTCCTTGCTGAAATCCTTTCTGGTCTACTAAATAAATTGCAATTATCTGTGACATAAAAGATTTACTTAATGTGAATAATTATGTCTATATAGTGACGCGTTTGAGGGTAGGGATGCCATCCAGAGGGACCTCAACAGGCTTGAGAACTGGGCCAATGTAAACCTCAAGAAATTCAACAAGGCCAAGTGCAAGGTCCTGCACCTGGATTGAAGCAATCACCAGTATCAGTACACACTGGGACATGAGTGGATTGAGAGCAGCCTTGTGGAGAAAGACTTGGGAATATTGGTAGATGAAAAGCTGGACATGAGCTGGCAATGTGCAGTCACTAGCCCAGAAAGCCAACCGTACCCTGGGCTGCACCACAAGCAGCGTGGCCAGCAGATGAGGGAGGGGATTCTGCTCCTCTGCTCCGCTCTGGTGAGACCCCCCCTGCAGTTCTGCGTCCAGCTCTGGGGTCCTCAGCACAGGAAAGACAGGGACCTGTCGGAGCAGGTCCAGAGGAGGGACACAAAAAGGGTCAGAGGGATGGAACACCTCCCCTATGGAGAAAGGCTGAGAGAGCTGGGGTTGTTCAGCCTGGAGAAGAGAAAGCTCCAGGGAGACCATATTCTATGATTTTATGATTTTTTTCTTTTTTTTCCTGTGAACACATCAGGGAAAGGGAAAATGGGAGAAAGACCATTACTGCAAAAATTACAAAATAAAATCCCATCAATAAGGTGGAGACTATACTTGACCTGGAAACCTGGTGCATGGCTCTTCCTGAAAACTGGAAAAGGTGCATTCCCCTCCTCCAGCATTGCAACCAGCATGGTTCTGCAACCCTTCTTCTCTGGCAGACCCACTGTCTATCCAGCAACAGTCTCAGAGACCCAAAATCTGAAGTGCTGGGCTGGACATTCAAGTCAGGTTTCCTGCTGTGCAGGAAAGAGCTTGAGAGCCCTGTGAGTCTGGGCTGTAACCATTGGTTCCCAGCATCTCAGCCTAAGTTTCCAGATCCCCCAAGTTTCCATTTTGAAGTTATGTTTTGGGGCAAAGAAGTCTCGCTTGTAATGATCTGTACCTGTGGGGTAGTCCACATGGCAAGGGTGATGGAAGCTTGGGAGACCTGCCAGCTAGGGAAATTAATATTCCTGTAAAATACTCACTGGTGATTGACAAGAATGTCAATCTCTTCAAAGAGTTCTGGGATCCCAAACTCATTGAAAACCACAAAGATTTGATGGTTCTACATTAATTTTCCTTCGAATTGCTCAGATTTTAAAGAGTTTAGTCTAAAAATAAATATATAAATCATGCAGAAGCCAAATGTATAAATCATGCAAAGCAGGGAAGCCCTGATTTTTTGGCCAGCTCTAATTAACACATTTCCACTGTTGGTTTCTTTTTTTTCTTTTTTTTTTTTTGCCTGTGAGGAATGCAATTCATTATTTTGTTAAAATTAGTCTCCTAGCTCAATGCTCATCTGTATTTGCCTGTGCTTTATTGTGTTACTACTTCTGCTACCCACCCCAAATAAGTAATTTCATTATGGGGTCTATTAATAATGGTAGAATCAGTTTTTGTTTGTGCTGGGCAGGGTGTACAGGGAATATGTTGGTTTTTATTAATGAACAATGCCAGAATTCCTTTGCAATCTCCAGAGAATTTGTAAGCATTATTAGAAACTCATTCACAACCACATATGAATCACTATGGTTTTCCTGTGCAAGAATGCTTTACTCTGAGTAGGGTATTACACATAATAACTGTGCCACTAGCAAACATCACGCTGCTATGCTTTGCCTTCTATCCACGTCTGCTTGCCAGACTGTTCAGTAGCTGTTTCTCTCTGTCTGTGCTCAGCTATCCTGACTTCTAAGAAACTTAGTGAACCCAGCCAACCAAGAATTTACATTCACTGCTGCTAATGCCCAGAATGCTATTAGTTTTAATCTATTTTCAGATATCAGGTGAAATCAATGAAAGACCCCTATGTGATAGCCTTTCCTCAAAGACTTCTGAGAAAAGGAGATACTTATCCTAATTCCAGAGTCCTAGAAAGTTCTAGGAAGAAGCATCCTCATGAGCTCGAGCAGAGCATCCTTCCCTATCCAACAGGAAGCAGAAACAATACACAAAATAATAAACACAACTATGCAGACTATCCCATATTCATCCCTCTATCCATGCGATTAAGTTAGAAACATAGCCCTTGGCTCTTGTTACAGACAGCAAATAGAGGAAAAGAAAGAAAAAGGACATCTTCTGAAGGTGACTCAGCTCTTAGTCAGGCTGCATGATTGCTGTTTACAGTCTTTTAGCCTCTCCACTGCTTTTAGAAAACAAAATTAAAGCAACAGTGCTCTTAATTTAGACATTTCTGTGATAAACCTGCAACTAGTCAGGACAAATCTAGTCCTGAGTGCTGCTGGATGTACAAGGTAAGTTGAATAAATAATGAAAGACTTATTTTCCATCAAGAGCCTGACATTTACAAAGTGACTGCATGACATATCATGTCATGTATTATGAACTTTTTAAGTAAAGGCCCACACTGAGCACACATTCAGGAATTATATTAAAAGAGGTCTGGGTTTACTCACATTAATACATTAATTACTCATAAAGAACTGGAGCCTAAGTCTTAATTATTTTTTTTTAAGGCACCATCATGAGGAATAAGTTTTTACTCAAAATACCAAATAGTATGCTGTTATTCTGCTATACTGGATTGGGATTACATACTTGCACAGCAACCTGGAAGATCTCAATCTTGCTGTTCCTCAAGGGAACGCCAAGATCTCTCTTACTCCAGTGCTGTGGGAGGTGAAACCAACAAACAGCTAGTTGTAAGTGAGGTGCAAAATTATTCCTTACTTCTACAGTCCACCTGTGTTCCCATCACAAGGTAATAATAATTGCTACTATATAATTCCACTGAATTCTGCTACTGGCTCCATTTCAATTCCTTGCTCTGAATTTGCCTGATTATATTTTTTTAATATTTTAAAGAATACAGGTTCTAGTATATTTTGCAAAATATGTTTGGAGTTTTGTTTATGATTTTGTTAGCAATAACCCTTTAAATGTTAGGCAAATTCTTGCATTTAGAACAAATCCTTATAACATTTTCAGACCTGTCGTTAGAGTCCTGAGTAAAGGCAAGAAGAGATTGAAGGGGAATCTCTGTGACACGTACCTCCTTGGAATGAAAATTTGAAGGTAATATGACTTTGAAGATCATTGTGTCAGGATTCAGCCCCAGCCAACTCTCCCTGTCTCAGGGAAGTAGAAATTTGTTATTGGGCCCCATCAGTCATCATTTACAGAACTAGCACTGATACCCGGGAAGATCTGTGAGAGCAAAGTTGGAGGATTTTGATATTTAGGTCCTTTCCCTTCCCTACTACTCTTTTCCAGGTGTAGACTTTCCATCTCGGACCCAATAGCTTGCAAAAGCATGGAAAAGTCATGTCAGGCTTGGCCTAGTCCTCTATTTTGTAATGTTTTTGCAGCTTATTGTATCAGAGTTTTGATTTCTTTAATTCCAATTTATTGAAATTCTGCTGATCCCTCACAGATTATCTATGTGAGGGATTACGATTTCTCACTATCATTGCAATTCGGAAGAGTTTCAACTTTTTACAGTAGTTTAACTGTAAGCAATAGTTAAATGATCCTTCATCAGCCAGGAGGTTCATTAACATCAGAATTATTATTTCCCATCTATGTAGTCTGATTACGAGTCATCCCTTCACACAAACTGACAATACCACTCACACCTCACGTAACAGAAACTCACTCACAAACTACTGTTTGAGTCCAGAGTTCTGTGCCTCCAATGGAAGCAGCAGCATCACAGCCCAGTGTAAAACCGTCTTGGGTGTAGGTAGGTGGTCAGGTATCAGCCGTGGGGAGCTACAAAGGGGTGACCTCTGTGAGAAGAGACCAAGGGCCACCCCATGCTGTACACAGCCGGTGCCAGGCAGCTCCAACAGACCCACGGCAGGACACAGCTAAGACCAGCAGCCAAGCTGGTGTCACCTGTGGGAAAAGATATTTATTTAAGAAATGACAAAATTGATGGACAGGCAGCAGGGGAGAGGGGAAAAATAAAAACAAACCCAAGAGGGAGAAAGGGCAGAGGGAACACCAAGGTCAGGGCAGGAGGAGGACATTCTCTGTGGTGGAGCTGGTGGATATTTCATGAAGGGCAGGGCCCCGTGGAGACTCCACTCCATGCTGGAGCACGGGAAAAGTGTGAGGAGGAAGGAGCGGCAGAGACAAACCGATGTGTACCGACTGCAGCCCTCATTCATCATCCCCCCTACACCATATGACATGGGTAGGTAGAGGAGTGAGGTTGAGCACTGAAATAGAGGAGGAAAGTTATTGCTTTAATGTTTGTCATTGTTTGTTTCTTGCTACCCAAATCCAATTAAATTGTCAATAAATTAATTTTTCCCAAGACAAGTCTGTTTTGCCCGTAATGGTAATTGGTAAGGAATCTCCCTGTGTCTCAATTCACAAGCATTGTTACTGCTGGTTTTCTTTTTCTTTCCCCTCATCCTACTGAGGTGGGGGGAATGGGTGAGCCTGTGGGTGGCAGTTTGGCTGTTACCAATGGTTAACCCGCTACCAAAGCCAGAAGATTTTTCAAGCATAGGATCTGCTTATCAAGGCCTGTAAAATCAGCTGGAGTATGCAGTGCAGAGGGTGAGTTGTTAAATGTCCTTTGTCCTCCATATAATGATGGAGAAAAAGACTTTGTCCTGACAAGTTGAAATCACAGCTGATAAATTTGCAAGTGATTTCAGCTTCCTTTTTTTTCTGTAACATGCTGCCAAATTGCCATCTTTGATTACTTCAGTTTCCATGCTGATAACCTCTGTGAGTCTTTAACTTCACTTGGCTTCTCACTTCCTTTCCAGTTCTGGATGAACTCTTCCCCATTTTTTAGGGAACTTATTATTTGATATATTATTTACCAAGTGATGCTCCCACTTCATACCCTTCTCTGCAGAGTTTTCTTCCCTCTTTGGTCCCAACATCAACTATTTGTCCCCTTAATTGTTGCTCTGTCCTTTGTGGAGCTCTGAGGGGCACACAACATCTAATCTGGCCTTCTACAACTTCTGATATTGTGGGTTGCTCTTGATAACAACTTTTGCAAACTGCTGTAATAAACGTGTTGCATAACACCATGCAATGAAAGTACCCTCTGTAAATCTAATCCTGCTGGCAGTCTTTAGGACAGGAAAGGCAAAAACAAATGGAAGAAATGCAACAGCTGAGTTGAATCTGTATTATCAAATTTTAAGATCAAATACATAAAACCAGTAGGGTTCTAAACTTGTATAATATTGTATTGACAAAAATGCAAGCAAATAATTTGTAAGACTGAATAACTTGTGGGTTTTGTGGTTTGTTTGGTTGTTTTTTTCACCCAGGTAAACCCACATAAAATTTCCTCCAATGGCTGCCTGCCCTCCTAAACATCTTCAGATAATTGACATTATTACAGAACATCATAAATAAGTTATTAATTGCCTCAAAGCCAGAAGAAAAGCCATGAATTTGGAAAGGGAAATGATATATATTTGCAAAATCATGAGATGCAGAAACAGACATAAAAACATAAAGGGGCTAAATAATCTGAACTCGCTCTGGAACAAGAAGCTTATTTTTAAAAGACAAATCAAATTAGAAATCAACATTATGTACCCAAGACAGGGAAACAGTGTGCTCTGTAGTTAAAAGCCTTATAGCATTTTATCAGCTGTATTATGGTACCTCTGATTAAAGTATGGGTACGTCCCAGAATTTTTACAAAAAAACTGAACTGAACTTGCTTTTGAAAGAGCTGATCTAATACATGGCAGCATCATTTTTGTTGATATTCATCTATATGAACTTCTCTGGAAAATCTTTCCATACTTCTTACTTGGAATATGGAGCTTGCAGGCTGACTGAAACACTATAGCACAGAGGAATAGAGGAATAACAAACTTTAAGCTAAACCTCTGATCCAAGGATCTTTTGTTTTTTCCCATGTCCTGCTAGGGTGACTGTGTGTTTTTTCAAAATAATTTGCATGTTATAGTTGGCTCCACAGAAGAGTTACCATCCCTGGTACATTGAAATATTTTTTGATCTGTGGTTTCCTACGTTGGCATGTCTAAATATTATATTTGTATAAACCTTTTGTGCAACTAACAGTTTTTGAACATAAACATCTCCAGACTGACCAGCCTGCTCTTGAACTCTCAAGTAGGTATTTGAAAGTCAGTGCTCATTTTCCCCTTTTTTTCTAAAACAAACTGAATGGGATGCAGAACCCTTGATGATTTATTAAATGGTTCCATTGTAGTCGGAAATCTTAGAGCAGCTGGCCAACAGCTGCAGCATGCCCCAAAAGTCAGTACCTCAGCCTTCAATCTGTTGGATGGATTCCACTTTATTCACAACAGTGCTTGTGGTTTTCAGTGGGGTGATCCCAGAAAGCCCAGGCAGTTTGTTCCGTTCAGCTAGTAATCCACTGGCAACTTTCACTTAACACTGTCTAACCTCTCTGCATGAACGACCCCTTCTTGATTTTACATTAAGCCCCTGGAGAGGGCAAGTGTAGTCGTTCACGATGTTCTTGGGTTAGCCTTCATTTAGAATGTATGAACTTCAATATACTATTCTGGGCATGGACCTTTCTTTTTTACATGTGCCCAAAATAAACAGGATTGCAACAGTGGGCAAATTATACCCTGTTCCAAATGATACTAAGTTTACTGCACTTGTGATTTCAGAAAAAAAAGGAGACTCACTTGCTGCTTAGTCAGATTGGTGTGTAATTGGGTTTTGGTAGTGTAATCTGAGAACCTGAGGAGCGTGAACATAAATCTGGCTTGGACTCAAGTGAAGCCCTTAATCTGGGCAGGGATACAAACATTGCTTGCAGGAGTAAAACTTCTGCTGTGAGAATGGATGTTTGGTTGTTCATGTAGATGTTGAATAATACAGACCCAAGAACATTCCCCTGTGGTAGGTCACACTGTAGTCTCCACTATTGGCTCTTGCAGAGTTCAACATAGAAATCATTGTTGATTATGGGGAAATTTGTTCTTTTTTAGATAGAAATTGTATCAGTCATACTATGCATTGATTTTCTCTCATGTACTGTATTTTGTCTAAAAGCATCTGGTGGTATGTGGTGTCAGACACAGCTGATTGGCCTTTGAACACTGCATCTGTGCCCATATCACTTTCAAACCCAGCTTCAGCAAGTTGAATGATGTTCAGTGCTTAGCCAGGACATACTTTCTCAAGTGTAATTCAGCTTGCTTGGAGAGAAGGTGGTGTTCAGCCACTGGTGACAGACAGTTTATAAATTACTTCAGTGCTTTATCTTTAAAATGATATATTAAAGACATCAGCTTGATGGGGTTTGGCTCTGGAGCATCCTTCCCTCTTTTTAGAAGTGCATATCACAAGCTTGTAACAATATCTTGGGGTTTGTCTGTGTAGCTGAGCATAAGTTGTACAACTGGATCAGCCAGGCATTTGTCACTGGTCCCAAATGTTATCTCGGAAATAAGTCTGTACTTTAGGCAGATTCACTCGCAGCGTAATGTGAAAAGGGTACCTATGATGGGGCAGCCACTGGATGCAAAACTTTTCAGCTTGCCAGCCAAGAAGTCTTCCCTCTTCAAAATTTACAGCCTGGAGAGCAGCAGGTGCAGTTCAGGTGTCTTGGACACATATCCATTTGCTGGTCAAGAAACGTTACTCATACCTGGTTATTCACACATAAAAAAGGGCTGCCGAAGAGAAACTGTGACTACTTGAAGCATGAATATGGTCTAACTTTCCAAATGCTAATTCACTAAGTCTTACCAGACCTTTTAGAAACTGCTGGAACTGAATCTGTTTTAAATTATTCTATTTTAAGTGATCACCAGAGTCTAGTCTGACATTCTGCATAAGACAGGCCAAGGAATTTCATCAAGTTCTCCAGACCACAAATCCCTTCTTAGATCCATCAAACCTTCACATCTTTGTCATGCAACTGCAAAATCACAATGAGTTTGTGGGGTATTTCCAGGTTGTGAATTTGTGGTTTTAAATCCAGACCTTTAGTTATTTAAGTAATAATATAAGATATTTGACGATGAGTTTTCTGGAAAACTTTATTGCAATGTGCCAAGATTGCTTGCTACGGAGAAAGGGAATGAAACCAACTGTTTCCTCTAAGAACTCCATTTCAATAAAATAATCCTGTGTTTGAGCTTTGAGGAATTGTTGTCACTCAGTTTTAACACACATTTCCTTTTCACTTTGTAAAGCATCTTCAACAGGCATATGATCCTAGCAGGACTATAACTGAAATGGACTTTTGGATTGACCCAGAATGGCCTGCCACTTTCCTGCATGACAAGTGGGAAATGCAACAAAAGAGATATGTATACTGCTTTACTTAAAAGTGTATTTTCAAATCTTTATTTCCCTCTAAACAGGATAAAAAAATAAGAGATAGTCCAGAAATTCTAAAAAAATAATGCCAGGTGTTTTGAGGGAAAGCTATGGGAACAGATGGCCTTACTGGAGGAGGTAAAATAAAAATTTCTAGATGCTATATTTGAAACTTGGTGAAGAAGAGCAGCTGAATCTGGAGGATGGTGCCAGCATCTACCCTCTGATTTGAGTGAAGAACTTGACAGAAATGCAGAACCAAAGCAATAAGGGCTGTATTCCTTCTTATTGCCAAAAATCAGAGTGAAGGCTGACACCAAATTAATAATACAGCCTTCTCATGAAGGCTGTGCTCCCACTTCATGTGTACTACCATACGTGGCCTTGTTCCCAGTGATTGTATAAGTCTATAGGCTTCCATAGAGCCAGCACATGTAATCTCCACTGCTGGCACCAATTATGCTTGGCATTGTATCCAAACACCCACTTTGCACCAGATCTGTCAGTATCAAAGCCATGAGGCTGGAACTTTTCCTGTGCTCTGGAATACATTGATTCAAATAACTCGTCAAAGCTGTAATTACGAATAACTGTTATATCTGCATGCTTCTTTGGGACTGGGTATCACTTGAGAGTAGAAACTTATAATAAAGGTAATTCACCCATGGCAAAACATACCATACCACCCTATACTGTACTATAGGGTCTGTTGTGCAGATGACACCCAGTACCTGAGGAGCTTAGGGCAGCAGGCTGCTGCTCTCTTGCAGTGCTGGTCCGCAGCTGAAAACAGGAATATATAGGTCCTTCTCAAGCCTATATGATCTTAACAATTTATACATATAAAATAAATGTGCATATCATTTATAGGGTTTTAAACAAACATGCGCATACAATATATTCATATTTGAAAAGTGAAGACTAGTCTGCACAGAGGCAAGTAGACCTAGATCATCTCTGAGGGAGATAACGCCCGGGATCTACGGGAGATACAAAAGGAGCAACGAGCTGATGAGACTCATTGATGATCCAGAGAGCTAACCAACAGGCTATTAACCTGTGCTCCACATGGTGGACTTTGCCTTTCACCCAACTACCTGTAAGCAGTCCTGTTGAAAACCGTGGGCCACTTATCCATCAGGCAGCTTTGCATGTGCAAGTTCACCAGGGCAGCTCTTGGGGCTTGGTGGTGCCTTTCGCCCTGGCTGGTGAGAACACGGCAACACAGCTCAACAGCCCTGTCGCTCCCCGCAGGGCTGCACCCTTTCTTGGTCCGCAAGACAGGTCCTGTGTGAAGACAAGCACACGTATTTACTAGTCTTCATCCTGTAGCTTGTACCCCTAAATTATAACAATCATGGAGAAGACATGAATATACATCAAGATGTTTGGTCCTCTGTCTGAAAATATCTTCCTGAAATGGTCTTAGCAGATTCAACGTTTAACCATAATAGTTACGCAAGTTATTTTGTAAATTGTTCTGCAGAAGAATGAAAGCTGTATAAGTAAGAATTGAAAAGTACAATGAGATATGTATTTCTGAAAATAATTTTAGGGCATTCAGTCCAGCTGTGCATCTCTTTCATTGGTTCCTACACACAAGTAGTCAATTATGTGAAATATTTAAACAAGAGACATTCTCTTTGAAACTTGTAACATCATTTACTTACAGCTCTGTTCTTTCTTATTAGCTCATGTTACTAGAAAATGGAAATAAAATATTTTTTACTACAGCTGTATATTTGCCGTTAGCAGAAGGGGCTTGCATTGGGAAAATGGACAAACCGATGCAAGCTCTTTCAAACTGCACACCTGTGGCAACTGCGTGTTATGGTTTGATTGACATGAGAGTAGCAATCAAAATACCAGCTTAACCCTAACGTCTTGGATTACTCACCTCTCTTTTGTTCAAAGCTTTCCACCACCCTCCCCTTTTTAAAACTACTTGCTTCCATGAGGTTTTCCCAGTTTATTTCCTTAAATCTTACCTCCCCCTGCTGGTTGTGCAAAACAGAATTTGTGAAGAAAACCCCACTGTCCCAAAGGTAACTGCTCTGAGAATCACCAGCAATAAGAAAGGATAGTCCCAGTCCAGACCTGGGAGTAGCATGGGCAAATCTCCAGACACGCGCTGGAGGCTCTTGGACCTCCTCTGAGCTGTGCCGTTGCTTATTCAGACACAGCAAGATCCATTTTCCTCTCAAACGTGAAACAATTGCCAGGTTTGGGGTTTTTTTTTGGGGGGTGTGTGGTAGTTTGGGTTTTTTTTTTTTTTTTTTTTGTGAAACAGGTAGTGTAATGAAGTCTCTGTAAATAGGAGGCTCTACTTATCTTTTAATAATTGGGTAAAGTTAATAAAAAACCACAGATGGGCAAAGCGTTATTTTTGGTTCCACATCCAATACATCTTTACTGAATAACTGTGTACAGTGACAGAATGTCTATACGGTAAGTTGGTGCATTTTCTAAGCTGCTAAAAATTTACTGATCAGCCAGCAGTTTATTTCTGTAATGTCTTAATTAGCTTTAGTTGCCATAGGTCTATTTATACCTATTTTCACCAATTTATTCAGTCTTTCTTTATGTTTACAGAACCACTATAAGAACATCTAGACTGTGATGGGGAAAATGTTCTGCTAATTCAAACATATATGAACCACAGGATGTATAATTTTCAGAACTATGTCTACATGGGCTGCAATTTACATTAAATTGCTGTTTTGGTTAAATGGCACCTTAGCTACCAAGCAACTCTTTGAATAGTTGTTTCTTTAATTATTATTTAATTTTGTGGTTATGACTGGTTTTCAGTTAAAGAGGGTACTACTGACAAATTCAATTAAAGGAAAATAGAGGACTTAATGGTCCATGCTAATGATTCATTTCATACATAATATTTTATCATTTTCTGTGCAAATTTATAATGAGCGCTTAGCTTGTATTAATAAATGCTTACGTTTAGTCTACATAAACTATCGTGATTAAAATATTTTGCTAATGATATCTGTTGATAAATGTTTTTAAAACAATTAGGTACTTACTTTAAAGTAGTTTCATCAACACAACTTTCTATGAAAATGCATATTTTGTCATTAAGAAGGAAACACAGGTATAGGAATGTAATAACATATCCACAAGCAATGCTTTTGATGTTTAAACAGCTCATGATATGCATCTGCTACACTCAGGAAAACAAACTTTGAAGAATTATGGCAATCAGTTCAACACGCTATCTGAGTTTATAATATCACATGAAGAAGAATGAGTTTGATAAATCACCTTTGCAGGTATGTGAATTAAGAAAAAGTACTTCACTATTCCACAGAAGAGGCAGAAATTTTAGTTTCTGGTGTTTCTAAACTCTGTGTGTAGGAGTGAAAGGGTGGGTAAGTAGCTATTACAGTCTTGGTTTTACATTTTGCATCTTCACTGATGAAGATATATTGCCTTCCAAAGTGAATAAAGTCATAATTTACAAACTTCTGAGGATATTATATACTGTTTTAAGTTACCAGGCTGCTTTGGGACAATTTTGTTTTCATCGCTTTTTCTTGCACTAAGAAATTAGTGTGCAATCATTTGCTTTAAGTAAAGAATGCTATTAGTTTCAATGGTAAACCAGATATATTGCAAACTGCTTGACTAGTACTATTGGGATTTAAAATACATTTTTTTTCATGGCTCAGGGCACAGGATAGCAAAAAGGAGGGAGGGGCTGAAGATTTTTAAGAGTAGAACAATTCAGGAGCACAAGTCTATGTAAAAGTCAGGAACAGTCACGTTCCTAAATCACATAATCCGTTGATATCTTCACGTCTTCTCTACTTAGATTTTAGGTGGTGGCACTGGTTAAGGATTGGGTTGAATGAGTTACAATTAGTTTAACTTTGTAACTCTTAAAAATACTGAAATTCAGTATGCCATTTGAAAGCTGCTGTCAATTCTTCTATAAAAGGTGAAAAAAAAAAGTGCCAGATTTCTTCTTTGAAGCAAAAGAGTTCTTAGACACTTGCCTAAAGAAACTCTTTATGGTAGCAGTCACTGCCAAAATCTTTGCGGTTTGTGTTTCTGGAACTTCCACAGCAAAATCTGTTGATACTCAAATCTAATGTTATTTAAAATTCTCAGGAGTAAATAATCAAATTTTAAGAATGAACATAGATCAAGATCACGCATCAGTGATCTCTGCCAAGTGATGCATGACAATCAGAAGTTTGTCTGTTTGGTAACATATTTTTCAGATTCCATCAAGAACCAATGAAGTTGCATTCTTGAAAAATTTAGGTCCTCTTCTATGTAATTCAGAATTCCATATATAATCATATTAGTACTCATTTATCCTACAAGAATGTCAGCAAAAGTAAAATGTATTTTTTTGTTTAATATAGAGGTATCAAAAAAAAAAAAAAAAGAAAACATATTGTTCTTTGTCCATGAACTTTTTTGTTCCTGGCTATGTCTACAGGAATGAACTGAAAATGGAGATTCCATTTTCAAGTGCAAGTCAACAGCCACCAGAGCAAAAGGCAGAAACGGCAGCACAATCCAGGTCATACACATGTGTTTCTCCACATGGGAGGCCCACAAAGGTAGATGTTCATCAACAGGCATACAAGAAATCCAAATGAAGTGGTTCTGTATGTTGCAGTTTCACCTCCTTTCATCAAATTTTTGTTCAAATTCCATCCATTTATTTCAATATGGAGTTTATGGTTTCTTGCCAAAACCTTGGTAAGGCTGACCGAGCTGGTCATGTCCCTGGAGCGTCACCACAAAGTCCATGGGCCTGATAACCTTAATTTTGGACAACTGGCCAGAGGTGACCTGACGTCAGGGTTTGACCACCCGTAGCTAATAGCTGCTGATCTGCTCGGCTGTCTGGAAGCTGGTCACGAGACAGCTGGTGCCCAGTGCCAAGTTCACTGAACGGCAGCAGAAAGGCTGGAGGAGGGTGCACCTTATTGCCTCCTCTGACTGTCTCCAGCGTTTAACCTATGAGCTGGACAATAATAGCAGCTGAAGTTAGGAAGACTGTCATTACCCTCATGCATTTCTTGAGGAAGTATTTTAATACGCAGCTTGTTATTTATCTGGTTCCCCACTTGAAGTTATTCATGTACTGAAGGATTCCCAAGTGCTTTGCAAGTAAGGGGAAAAATCACCTGTCAAGAAATTCCAGATGTTTACTTTTTAATATTTCTAAGCCATGCAGTGCATACAGCTATCAATCAGGGAGTGAGCCAAACAGGTGACAGATTTTTTTTAAGCATTCTTAGGAACCACGCAGACTTTGCACTTAAGTGCTACACACTTGGCAGAGGGCTTTTGTTACATTCATCGCTTGGCTATCTGGTGGATCCCTGCTGCAACTGATTGCTAAATATTATAGGTTACTGGGAGTGCTTATACATGGCCTTGAGGCTGCTTCTGCTCAGCAAGGGGGGACTACAGCAGTGAGATCGGCAACGACAAGCAGCAGCCTCGTGGAGGGGTGCGTGCAAGCATGCACACCCCTCCTACTGCTACCGTTCCGGCATGATTATCATAAAAAATCGATAGGCATTTTTCTTCCTAATATTGACCAGCACAATCATATCTATCTTCTCAGGAACAGTTTCTATCTGTTCGTGGCTATAAACTTTGATGCTGTAATTATATAAGAATATAGTTGTTTATTTTGTGGCACTGTCCTCAGAAATACTCTTCAGGGGTCAGTAGTGTTTATTGCCACAACGTTATGGATTTCTACCTCTAAATATTTCTTGATATATTTCACCTGAATGTTTTGCTGTCATTGGTAGGTGTCTCTACACTGAATATTCACATTGTAAAGACTGTGAGAGAAGATTCTTAGGGAATTATAAGAAATTTTATAAAAACTATATAAAAATGCATAGATAACCCTATATCACAGCAATATCCTTGAGAGAGGTCATCTGGAAATTGGAAAGATTAAGGGCAATTTCCCATAAAAACACATTTTTGCTAAAATTTTTGTCTCCTAAGAGATGCCATGCTAAGAGATAACAGAAAATGTATTGCTAAAGAAAACACAAGCATACTAAAGGTTGCTACCTTTACTGCAGATCTCTAGATGCCTGGGTTTGATGTCTGTTCTTTCCTAGGAAAACTTTCTAACATGGGAAAAACACATGGAGTCCGTTGCAAGGAATGGGAAAAGGCTACCATAACCCCTGGAATCCAATCCTTAACCTGTTGGATTATGACAGCTTTCACAGACTTCGCTGCTACCCAACCAGGTTGTTAGCAGGTTGCTTATATTATCTCAGGCCGAGGGACAGAGCTCCAGTCTTATCTCACTTTTCCTTAATCAGTTCAATGGAGTGCTTGGAGCAAAAAAAAAAAAAAAAAAAAAAAAGGATTTTTAGCACATCTGGAATTTGAATGGTCTTGTGGAGTTTCCTGATTTTCTTTCCTTGGTTTGTAGAGGGAGGCCAGGTATGGTCCATTTTTCACTTTGGTGTCTGCAGTTAAATGGGATGAATTCAGACCAAACATGTTCCGATTATGATAATGAATAGTGTGGAATTTAGTTATTGAAAATGCTACTGTCTCCTGATCTTTCAGCTGTCCACCTCCTTCTATATCAGTCTGATAACAAGATTATGGCCTAATTTGTTCAAGATCAATATTTAAACTGTAATATTACCAGCTTCCTCAGACTTATTTTCTCCAAGACTGATACTGTGTTTTACAGAAAGGGATGGGAACATACTCTCTATTTTATCTTTCAAGGTAGCTATCAGATCTTTAAGATACTATTCTATTTAGTAAAATTGACTTTTTTAATTTCTTTTTTTTTTTTCTCAATCAGCAGCCTAAAGAAAGTTGATCAAGACTGTCTGAAGACTCCAACACAGACTGGGTCATTTTTATTGCAGAAAATTTTACTAATGATTTAACTTTTTTTATCCGTACAATAAAAGACAATTTCAATTATTTTAAAGTAGAAAACAGATGTTAGTGAATTTGCACGGGCTAATTAACTTTCTACAAATACCTCACTGTGAGTTCAGAAAGCTTCAATTGCAAAAATTAAACAGATCAAAAGAACACAGTCTAATATGCCCAAAACAATGTAGAATCGTCTGAAATGTGAGCAACATATTAATGGTTATTCAGAAATGATTGAATTCCATTGTTTTGTATGGGAACTGCATTAAAAAAAGAAAAAGGAAAAAAAAGAGATTTAATTTTTTACTAAAACTACACAACCACCACAATCCACCCCAAAAGCCCATAGGCTAAATATTAGGCTGCAAATAAGTTAGGAACTCCTGTGTTTATCCCTGAGCAAACACACAGTGTCACTTTATTCAGCAGCCTCTGCACTCAGTGGAGTTGTCTAAGCACAAGTTCAGGGGCTGAACTGAAGGTTCAGACCTTTCCTTGTGGCTAGCAGAATTTTTTTAGTAGGGCCATGATTACACAGATAGATTTTCTCCTCTCAGTTCTTCAATACATGAATCCGAATGCTGGGACAATAACATCAAGGAAGACGATGATTTCTCAGGACTCCAGGCATGGAGTATTTTGTTGACATGATTGGTTACCGGTAGGCATTTTCTCTTAATTTTACAGATAACTCAGTATGTTTGTTATTCCCTCTTCCCCCTTCAGTCACCACTGTCCATTGACCCTCCGAAAGCCCTACTGTACTATTCAGGTACCTAATTCAGGTGAAATTCAGGATCTCCTTCAGGACGCCAGCTGCTTGCCCTTTCCATTGGCTGTGGAGGGGATGTAGGCATTCGCTGTAGGATAGGTCCTGCACTGACCACATAAAATTTCAATATGTTATTGGCTCATGCAATTTTTGCCTCGTGAGGCTATATTGGATCCAAATCATAATATTTAGCAAGTGCTTGCTTAGTTGCAAGAAGTGGAAGGAAGGAAGGAGTGAAGGAAGGGAAGGGGGATGTACAAGGGTAGAAACCCAAATTCTAGGACTCTTGTTCAATCATAAGAAAAGGAGACAGAGAAAACCTGGTACTCATCTTCAAATACATGAAAGATGGCTTCAAAGAGAAAGACTGCAGATTGTTGTCCATGTTCGCTGAAGATGCGACAGAGGATAATACTGAAAACTGCAATACAGAACATGGAGTTTAGACATTAGAAAAGACAAAAGAAGGAACGATCTCTCTCACTTTAAGGGCAGTGAAGTAAATGAATAGACTGCCTAGGGAATTTTTGGAATCCCTGTACTGAAGGTTTTTAAAAAACAGGATAGACAAACATCTGTCAGAGATGATTTAGGTACAGCTGGTCCTGCCTTGGGGTAGAAGGAGGGACTGAACAGTCTTTCTAGCTCCCTTCCAGCCCTATTTGCTATGAATCTATGATAAGCAGCAATAATACTTCAACGGTAGACACTGTGAGGTCGCTTAGGTAGGGGCAGAAAAGAAGGAGTAATTAGCGAGGGAAACCAATGAGAGTTTACCAGTCCTTAGTATCTCTCGGTTGCCCAACTGCACATTTTTCAGGAATGTTTCCACCAGAAAAAAGATATAATGAAAGCAAGTTTTCTTAATATTTTGAGATGCCAGAGCATAGGACTGCAGTTGGAAACATAATATGGAAGATAGGTCAAAAGATGAAAAAAAAAATCAGCATGAAAGCAGAGGCAAGGTAGCTGTCATAGACAAAGTCCTTTATTCCCACCGTGTTTTTAATTGTGTATCAGGCCAAAGAAGATAAGACTTTTTACATTAATTTTTAAATGTTGCAAAAAGATATTTCTTCTTCGGGTCAGTGTACTAAGCAACTCTCAGCCAGACCCTGAGACAATTAAGATAGACCAGATGATTATGACATTAATGCAAGCATACAGGAATGACATTTTTTCCCTAGGATTAATATGCAGAAGTATGTAATATTTTGCACTAAAAAATATTAGCTAAGAAGCTGATATATGTGACATACATATGTGAAGCTGATTGTATTTAAATACTTTATTGTAAGGAATATACACAAAGCAACTACATTATTTTTCTTTTCATGAATTTTGCATATTTAACCACAGAGCAATAATAATGCTGTGTTCAACATTACAATGGAATAAAACATTTTCTGTTACTTTAAAAAATATTTAAAAATACTTTAAGCCTGTGCCATTATTTTTACTACATTTTAGCTTGTTACAGAATCTCATGGTTTATTTGATTTTTTTGTTGTTGTTGTTTGGCAGGGGGAAGCAAAACACAAAAACCACAGCATCCATGCATACACTCAATCAGCTGGCACATCATACGCATGCTTCACATTTTTCTCTCTCTAATGCGAGGCCAAACAGAAATTTATTTCTGAATCTTATTCAGATGAATGGTCAACATTTTTCTTTAAGTGGCACCAACCCGAATATTTTAAATTTAAATACTGATTTTTAAAAACTTCTCTGAGTTTTATCATTGTCTCTGACAGAAGTAGGTTTATTTGCAAGCACACACCTGGAAACCCTGCTTAAACACATATGAAAAACACTTAATAAGTGAACTACTTGGGTGATCATCTCTGTACCGCATGCTTTCTTTCTGTTCCTATTTCACAGGGCCCTAATCCTGATTTAAGGGTAAAAATTAACAGCTGGCATATGTATCAATCATTTCAGACTGTTCTTCAGTCATCGCTATGCATACACATAGGCAGTAAAATCAAATCTACAAGACCAAGTAATTCCTAAACAAGGCATGTGTTTTATTTCTCATTTATGCCATCACTTCACTGTACTGTTGTTTACTTTGTACGTAAGTGAGGGGTCAGTCACTGGACTATTTTTTACTGGATGATTGCAGATATGTATTAAAATGGAATTAATTTAACTCAGCTAAGACCATTTCCTGCTGTCATTTTCATACTTCCCCTCAAAGTAGTCATTGCCTACAATAGAGATCTGACTTTTTACCACTAAACAGATCTGAAGAATCAACAGTATCACTGGATCGGCCTTTATACGGCAAAACACGCTCTGATTGCAGCGACCGGTCTGTTCAGCGAGAGGCTGTGGGCAAAGCAGTGGTAGAGAAGAGGCATAGGTGCATCCCACTAAGAAGCAGAATTTCGATGGCTTAAAGAGTACAAATTCTATGATATGACGAAAACACCTCCTTAGCCATTCCCAGCCAAGCTTCGCATCCTGCATTCCTACTCCAGTCATCCTGCAGCCTGTTCCCGACACACCAAGGTTCCTCAGGAGCAGCTTGCCTGGGCTGACCCACCTCTGAAGGCTCCGGCTCCGTGTGGAACCGCTCGCGGTCCTGCACGGCTTGTGCTGGACAACGTGGTACAACCAGGTTCCGAACACAGTGCGGCTCCCTGCAGTCCCACGTGTGCGACCTCAGAGGGGGAAAGAAAACGGGACAAGGTCGGGGCCAGGGACAGGTGGCCGTGCACGGCTGGGGTATGGGTGGAGTGGAAGAAGGGCCACAAAAATGATGGGGTTTTGTTTTCTCATGCTCTGACAGCAACTTATGGGAGGCATTCCCTCCCTCTCACGCACGGACGCTGCAAGTGAACTGCCGTTTAGCTAAAAAGAAGGCAGCCGTAGCCGTAAAAGGCTAAGTACGGCTCAGTGACAGACCTGAGGTGTTTGGTGGCAGAGAGCCTAAGTAGCACTGAATATACCAGTTAATACTTCAGACGTGTAATTTTCCCCACTACAGGTTTCTCTTTAATCCTGCTTGTTTATTAGTACTCAAGCAGATCGAACAAAGCCCAAGCAAAAAGCAGTAAATAAGCCACCCATGTCCCAGGGAGATTACTTTAAACATTTCTGTATTTGAAAAAAAAAAAAAAGATTTTAATATATATAACACAATTTCCCACAGATTATATTTACTGTTTGCTAATTGCCTATGTTAAAATGTATTAACAAACATTCACAAAGACGTTGAAAAGCAAAAGTTAGCAGAAATCCTGGAATATGCACAAAGGAAAACCAGCAAACATTTACAATTGTAATGTCCCGACACAGTTCTATTAACTGCAGCTCTGATTTATTTCCCCATCCTCCTGTTCCAAGATCTGCACCTTGTCTTTTTTCTTTAGGATGAACAAAGATCATGGAACAGATTGTAAGTGAGGCAAATTGCATGTCTTTTTATGGTTGTGTTACACATATTCTATATATCATTTGCAAACTATTCCCCAAAGAAATGGTATCAAACTTTTGGGGAAGAGAAAGGATCTGATGACAATCTGTTTTCATTTCATTTCTTTCAGATGCTCCATGATATTTCATCTGCTTTATCTGCTTAGATTCATTTCTTGCACTGCAGCTATTGCTTTCCCATCATTGCCCATTTGTTATCTTTTGTTCTTTTTTGGCTTTAATGTTCATTAACTATATTATTTGATTTGATGATGCCATCATAATTAAAGGAAAACCAATCCAAGTCTATTTGAACTGTACTTCAGATAAAATATAAAGGCTTCTTTTCTTTTTTTTTTTTAGATAGACATACACACACATTTAAAAACATAGCAGTATTCCAAAATCCCTAACTTAATGCACACATTTGATCTGCAAGTTTTAGCACCAAGGTAATTTTACTTGGATGGTTTATGAAGTGATTTAGCATGAATGTCTTTACTTTTTAATGTATGAAACTTTAAAATAAAGTTCTTCATCTTTTCATCTGGGTACTGTCAGCACTGAGTTGGTTTAAGCAATAATTATTAGACAGTTTTGACTAAAAAATAACTTCAGCTAAACACCAGAATTACCAAAGGTAAGTGCTCAGGTAAAAGCAGAACTCCTGTGAAATGAACAGAACTATTAACAGTGCTTGCCAAAGACAAAACTATTATCAGCACTTTGGAATATCTTTTAGTTAAACAAAGATCTATCAACTTTAACAGAACTTCCTGCCTGGAAGTGTTGTCCTCTAAAATGACTGTTAAAATGAGAAATATATATATAGACATTTAACTATTTTTAAATCAACAGTCTACAAAGCCTGTAAATCAAAGAAAAAGCTCCCTCCTCCCCCCCTGCCCCCCAAAGATAACCTTGATTTTCATCTCAATTCCATCAGCATGCAACAGGAGCAACTCCTTTAAATCAATAGGGTGCCATCAGGCATTCACAGAGCAAAATCAAGCTTTTAAGACTGATGTAATTGAAACATTTGATAACACCCTATCTTGTGATCTAGAAAAATTAGTATAACTTTTTTTTCTTTAGCTAAAACCCAAACAAATGAAACACAAGCCCGACCCGGTTCTTAGCTGTTTAATGAAACAAAGTGGCTAAATCCATCCCAGGGAAAACTTTTTCTCAGTCAATCGAGTTGCAGTGCAGATCCATTCAGTGAGAAGTGTTAGGAAAGAAACAATCACATTACAGCATAAGCTCAGTGTATTTACGGGTAATATTTGCTTATGCAGGTAATTAATCAACATGATTAATTGTACAAGAAAGTGAACAGATTATTTCAGTAAACCAAGATTACTTGCCTATGGGTAGAGATCTAGGAGCTGCATATGTACACATTCACTAAGAAATGATAAGGATCACTGGTGAGGCAGGTTGCAGAGCTTGGGAAAAGTAGTAGTTACTAAGTGAAACTGCTTTTGGCAGCTATTGACCTTTGAGTTCTTAACCTGGAGGATATATAAACAACACAATGTTCTCTGGCAAGTTTTCCCTGATAACCTGCTGGAAAAGGGACAGAATATCCTCAAGCCATTTTGCATGCACAATTTAACAATTATGTGGTCAGAGGAAGGATGATTCTCTTAAGCTGCTGGGAATGGTAGATGTTTACAGGCTTTACACATTTACAAAGGAATTTCAAAATCTAACACAACATAATCAATATCAACTCCAATTCTTCTATACTGAGATAAATGATATCGAACATGGTACTGGGAACACACGCACACAAAACCAGAAAGAGCAGAAAGATTCAGACTGCATAAAGCAGATCATATGAATCAAAATTGTAGCGCTGGCAATCCTGGCTTACGGACAGAATGTTAAAGTGAGGCTGATTCCCTCAGCACGGACAATCTGAAAACTTATTTCAATGTATTTAAATGCAAGATATTTTAAAAAAGAAACACACTAAAATTATTCCAGGTTCTGTTAAAGTTAAATAAAAAAAATTCAAATCTATATAAAAAATTAATTTTATATAATTATTGTAATCAGGCACCTTGCTTAAAATGATAATAGAAATTATTTCTATTTCTACATTTACTTCAAAAGCGTATTTTCATTTTAAATATATGAAAGTAAAAATTTTGCAAAATAAACATTTTGCAGTCCACGTTGCAAAATATTGCAAACATCGCAATGCAATCCACATTAAGCTGTGGATGCACGCAGAATTTGTCTCTTGAATTTCTTTCAACTGTCAGCCCTTCCAAGTTTTCTTGGTTATATTCAGGAGGCAGAGGGTAAGAGAAACAGCGCATCCCAAATCCTTCACTGCCTCGGATTTATTTCTAATTGGTGTTTCCACACTCTCCATGCGTTCATCAATCAGATGTAAATTACAGCATGCCTGATTGGGTCTCCTTCACCCTAACCATTCCCTGCTGACTGGCAGTGCTTGCCAACTGCTGCAGCGAGCAAGATGAGCAGCAGTAACAACACCTCTACTGTTTTGGTAGGTCTTGGCTCCCACCAGTAGCACAGATAACAACCACTTGCTTAACACCTATTGAACATCTTGAGCACAATTGTCCTATTGAAGAATGCAGCTGTCACCCTTGATCAAGCACGAGACATCACTGCCATCAAGTAATACAAAAGGGTAGGTCCATAAATTCAAGCCCGGTTGCAATTTCAGAGGAACTCCTTCCTTTATGCTGGAAACAAGCACAGAAAACTGTCTAATGGGTGGGGAGGGGAGAGGCACAGAAGATGAAAGTTGCAAAAAAGCTTTTTTTCATAATACTTAAGCCTAGTGCATGGTCAGGGAAAATACCGTAGGTTCAATAATCTAAATAAATCAGGAGGATGGTCTGTGCACCACTGAAAAGGTTTAATAAAGGTGCATGCTGAAATACTTACAGCCACTGACAAATGTGATGCCCAGACATTATTCTATGGTCTCCACTCTGCTACAGTACGGTTCTCATGCTGCATAAGCATGGACTTAACATATTTTAAAGCAGAATGATGTCTAAAATTACCCTCAAACTGGCATTGCCTCAACCCAATTTTCTCAATAAGCCATACCCCATTAGCTAGCCTCAGCGAGAGGACTGCCAAGTCCAGAAGGAGACCGAAGAGACGTTTGTGTGAGGGACAGCGGGGCAGAGAGGGACAAAGAGGAACAGTGGGAGGAAAAGGGCAGAGGTTGCGTTGTTTGGCCCAGTGAAGAAGGTAAAGCAATCATGGAAATGCAAGGATCAAAACTAATTTTTTTTTTTCCAGTTGACATGTACAAGTTTAATGGCAGTGTGGATGATAACATTGCATTTCACTGACCCTAGCAGCATTTTCAGGGGGCAGGAAGAATGAGTCCTGTGGGTGTCACTTACAGAAAAAGTATGAACTGTTCATGAACAATTTCATCATTGTGCTAGGCAGAAACAGGCTTTCCTTCACCTTCACAGATAGATGTTGTTTTGTTCTGTGTTTTTCTTCAACCAACATCTTGAATGCAACCTTCTGTTTTTGAGTGACTAAGATTGATGTTCCCTCATCCCCGCCTGCGAACATCGAAAGTGAGCTCATTGTTTCTGTGCCCAGCACTGAGCAACAGCACTGGGGCAGCCAGGATGGAAAGGCGGTAACTTTTACCAGACTCAGGTTTGAACATCAGGAGTGGCACCTGGAGGACAAACCCATTCAGTTTGTGTGAGAGGCAAGTCTTGCTTTTAGGGCACAGAGATCAGCCCCTGTTATGAATATCTGAACTGCATGGGGGTTGCAAACCTTGTCAAATGCTGTGTAAAAGGGCACAACAGAATTAATCTCATTTAATGAACCATTGGCCTTTGAAAATCTTTAATGTCCATGAGTGGGCCAACAACATTTCTATCATTCATATATCACAATTCAATCACTATTATATCACAAAGTACACCTTTGTATAATATTAAGAGTGTGTCTCACAATCCAGGGAGGTGGGAGTGTGGAAGGAAAGAGAAAGAGAAAAGATTTTGTATGATGTGCCATGAACATAGAATATAATCGAAGTGGAGCAGTCAACTGTTACCTGAGAGGATGGGAAAGACTATGGGTAACTGGGACAAAAAACAAAAGAATTTGTTCTGCTTCCACCTCTGTCATTGCCCTGTAACAATACTTTCAGCAAGACATTTTACAGTCTTTGTGTCTCTCTTTCCTCTTCACCCTTTAGCTGTCCTGTCAATTAAGCTGTACGTTCTCCATGGACAGAAGTTATAGGTGTACATCACACTTACAGAACAGGAGTGTGGTTGTGACTGGGATGTGTTTTACCAGATGTTACTTTACTACTAATAAACTCCTTGTCTGGTTGTTTTATCCTCCAGGGCTGTGTGTTTAAGAAGACCCCAGTTCATTTTGCCTCCCCTTTTATCCACTGTCAGGGTGGGTAGATTATTCCCCCAGGTCCTGCAAGACCCAGCACACGTCTACCTGAGCAGACTGACTTTCCTTCTGCCGCATCTGTAAAACCATAACACCATATGACATTCGGGGATGGGTTTCTTAACATCCTTTGCTGGTAATGCTGTTCTCAGTGATAAGCGGAGCCCCGATCCCAATCAACCACACAGCCTCTGTATTGCTTTCACTGCTGCTTTCCCTCCTTGACCCAGTGGAGTGAAACAGCAGCCCCCTCAGCGGGACAGAATTCGCTTCTCCTCCTTCCAAGTCGCCTCAGGCAGCTGAGCTGTCTGAGCTACACGCCTTATCAGTTAGGAGAAAGCCAATGGCAGCGCTTTTCGAATATTTCTAAACATTTCTTCAGGCACAGTTACTTCACACATTTAAAACTAAAGTCACAAACAGCTCTGAGTTGCCAGAAATTTCGTTTCTTCAGCAAATAAATTCTTTCCCCCCCCCCCAAAAAAAAAAAAAAAAAAAAAAAAAAATCACTGTGCTACTCTGTTCCATCATTTTCATAGCTTTATGGAGAGAATGACTGGATTCATCAACAAAACATGTTGGAAAAAGAGAGATCTGTCCAGGGGACCGAAGTACAATATTGCAGATGAAATAAAAAGGAATTACCTAAAGAGGCAGAGATGAGTGAAGAAAGAGCCAGTTACTGTCAAGGAGATCAGGATTACAGGTTGCCCAAGCACTTGGAGAGGGAATTCAGTGTCTAAAGGAAGTAGCAAGATATTCAAGTCACCAGTACACCCACGAAAACTGAGGCTCCGTCTCATAGAAAATAATAGAAAAGGGTTGGGAGTGGCTTCAACAACCACAGGTGCAAGTGAATCCCAAGGGAAAAGATGACCACGACCAGGACATGGGCAGACTGCACAGTGGAAGAGGTTTTTATCAACAAGGTCCAAAACCATGACTGAGGAGAACAACCCAACAATTTGACTTTGGGAGGGAGTTAACTAGGGCCCTTTTACCATAATGAAGAAGGCAGATTACTGGGACTTCAGAGAACTGAATTCTCAACTATGTGACATACCATGACAATTACAAGGCTAAGTAAGAAAGCACAGGGAAAAAAAAATAGAAAAGAAGGAGTTCTGAAGCTCTTCAATTTTAATTCCCACTCTGGAGCCTGACAATAAAATGTGTTATTAGAAATAAATAAAAGCAGGGCATGAAATGGCTTCCCAGAATAAACTATAGTTTATAGAAGTGAAGTAAAATGCCTTCTCTGCTCTGTAAAAATCCCTGCAAACTAGAAATGCACAGAATGAAATGGGGTTTGAGATATTCTCGGTGAAAGCAGAAAGTCACTAACACATCTGTAATTGCCAAGGGGCCTGTTCTTCATAAAAATTTATATACTCAGGATGCCCATGTCATCACAGCCTGTTACAAGCAAGTATTTTGCTCTTCTGCAAAACACCTGCATAAATACACAACATAAGTGGCTGTATTAAAGTACTTATCTTTGAATATGGAGAGGGCTTCTTTTTGGATATGTAAATATTCCCTTCAAAAGAAATACAATAGCAGAGTGACAAAACGTTTCCGTTACAGCTCAAATTAAAAGAAAAAAAAAATACAGCAGTACCTTAAAAGTAATTTTCTTTGTTTCTTACTTTACAGACCATCCTTCTGGAAGGACTCAAAGGAGAAATATGTTGGAACTCAATTACCTGTGCTAGTGAACCACCTACAGATATTTAAAAATAGCTACCTCTCACAGATACCCAGTGTGAACCAAGTGCTTTTTTATGTGTGCCTCTCATGTCTAATTAACATAATAAAATGCAGCATGTACCTTTTCACACTGCTGGAAGAAGCCCAAAATGGTCAATAAAACACTAAATATAACTCAGTGACCAGTGAAATTTTCCCTGATCACTTAAATAGTTTTCTTTGCTTTACCTTTGGTGAGCAATCAAATGAAGGTCAAGCAGCTACACCTCAGTCAGGTACACCTGGTGTATCTGAGGGAAGCACCGAAAGACAAACCCTGAAAGTTTGGTGCATCCTTATGAAAGTGTCACAGGTCTTCAAAAGGAAATTGAAAGCCTTGGGCATTGGTAAAGATTCTTTCCCCTTGGCCTCAAAATCCTGTGGGAACCACATGGTAAAAAGGCGGATGAGAATTCTTCTCCAAATGTCTCAAACGTCTGCAAAGCCAAACATTTGCTCAGCCTGACCGGCAGGTGAAGGCAGGAGTCAGCAGGAAGACACTATTACAAGTCAGCATCGCAAACAAGTTTTTCCTCTGGTGTTCTAGTTCTCGTGCTGGTCCGATATGGGAGAGAAACAATTGCCTGTTTTTCAAAGAAAAAAAGAGGAAGAGGACAAAATAAAGGGACAAACACTATAAAAAAAAAGAAGAAAAAATCTTATTGACAGAATTTCTCTCTACCCCATTTTAGCAATACCGTGATAGGTATGTACAGCTATCATGAAGCCTTTAACAACCTCTCAGTCTGTTACTGAATGACCGTTATTTTTAAACCACCATTAATGTTCTTCCTGGTCAAATTTTTTACCACTTTCTTTTTTATATTATTCTTGCAACAGCACTGCATCAGCTAAAGGTTAGTCTCATCCTGGAAAGATTTTTTTTCTTGGGATGTTGTCATTTTTCTTACTGATATATTCCTGACTTGAACTAGCACATTTTCACTAGAATTTTCCAATTGTATTCACATATTCTTACTATAATTCCCATTGTTTCAGGGTAGCTTCTCCTCCACATCGACTTGTTAGCACCATATTTTTCACAAGCAGGTACCCCACTACTAAAGCTAGGAATCTTTTTTTGGATCCACACACTTTCATTTGTGCATAGGAATCTCTGATCTATATTTACAGTAGCTTTATCATTTAACAGATGTTTGGACAGTTACAGTCCCCTCTGGGACAGTACTGTGTGGTTTTGAACTACTCCAGAGTTGTTCTATGAATATTTTTCCTCACTCTCTTATAGTCCTGGGGGTCTGTAACAGATGCTAATTGCAGTTTCTTCTTTGTTTTTTGATAATCTAGTCTTACCCAAATTATTCCACTGCTGCCCTCATCATTATTGAATTGTATCTTACTGATTTTCAGGGTTTCAAGCAGTAGATAAGACCACATTAGCTACAGCTTATACACACACAGCATAGCTTAAAAGTTTCATATGTGCATATGGAGATGGTGAGAGCATTCAAGAAATAGGGGCTTTTGGCAGAGAACATCCCACACCTCCTGTCCTTTCAGAAATATGCCTTGGAATAATTAGCAGCTCCATCTCAACTTCCCAATTTGCCACAATGCTCTCAGATATTATGCTGCTGCTCCACAATTTTCAAAGGGGTTTATCATGCTGCATGCTGATCTGTTCCCTGAATCAAATGCTTAAGACATTAATAGCATGACCTTGAAGCATTTTTAAGCAGTTTATGTTATGTGAAGGTTGCCGACTTGTACAGGTGAAGATGCCCTATTATTTAATAGCGCCTGTGTGCACCGTGCACTACATGTACCCTGGGGCCATGCCAGAATAGCCAGCTCCTTTGCTTCAGAGTGAATGGGAACTTTTGCAAATAACAGCCATAATAAATGCTCAGGTTGTGCTCCATCTTTTAGTTCAGCGGAGGCAGAAGGCAAAAACTATTTTGATAAAGTAGCAAATATTCCAATTCCAGAACTTAGGACTCCAGTGGAGAATGAAGAGGCAGACAATGCTATCTATTTATAGTTCATTTTGCCTGAATCCCTTCTTTTGTACACAACAGCCATGGTCTTTCATGCAGAACCACTGTAGATGGACAGCTGTGTGTCTAAACATCTGTGATGAACAGAACTCAGATGGGAGCTTAAAAAAAGAGAAAACGGCATCAACATATTCATAAGTTGGTGTGGGAACAATGAAAGCACATATTGTAGGTCTGAAGGAAAAAGGCAGAATCAGCTTGTAAAAAAAAAACCCCACGAAATTCTCTAAGAAATTCTTTTTGCAGATGTCAGCATAAGCTTTCTGCCTGATTTAGTGTAGCAGTAAACGCAGGCAGGGGTCAAAAGAAGTGGCTTTGACCAACCAGGAGTTTCAAGGAAGCACCTATAAATTTGAAAATCAAAAATTGAGCATAACTTGATCCAGAAGAACTATAACACCTCAAAAAGAAAATGAAAGAAAAAAAGAAAGAAAGAAAAAAGTAAACTGAATTAGCTCTGTCTTGCTCATGTGTAATATCAGATCAAGATTGGACTAAAGCCAAAAGCACACAGATAATAATCTCTGAACCTTCCAAGGTTCTATCAGCATCTTTAAGTGGCTTTCCACTTGTGAATAAGGTGAATTTGATGCTTTAAAAAATAACTGAATAAAATAAAATAAAAAATACTTCATTGCTGACCAGACATCAGCCTGAGTATCAGATATCATCATCCTGACTTGTACTGATGCTACCTTAATATCCAAGTAGTTCTAATGGTAGCTGGGCAGGAGTGAGAAGATATGACTCGAAGCAGTTTAAGTAGTTTGTTATCAGCATCCCTTTCCTGTAGAGAATGATAATGAAGCATATAGAATGCATCTTCACCTGAATTCAATCCCTATTATTCATTTAACTGTTTAGATGATTTCTAGAGCTAATAAAAATTTCTTTACCTTAAACGCCAGAGTAAGACAGAAGCTCTCTCCTCCTTCTCTTTCTTCAGAGACGATGTGTAGAACTCTAAGTAAAAAATGATGACCCTTGTCTTTCAAGTTTCCTTTTCTCTGTTCATAAGCAATTTCCTGGAATACCCAGTGGTATTCTACTAGAGAGAGACTGAAACCCCATTAGGATATAATTCCCCTTACAGGTATTTCCAACAGTCTTCAGTGGGTTTGACATGTGTGAAACTGATGGGGTATAGTGGACTCCAGCACAGGGACACATTTCAAGAATATATTGCATCAAACTGCATATGTCAGTACATTGTACAATTTCTGCTGCATCCTCTATCTGCTGACTCTTTTTACTGTACTTTCTCACACGCGGGAGAAGGTCACAGCTCCCAGGGTGGAAAAATCCAAAACTTTCTTACCTGAAAGTTAGGATATAATAATTTTTGCACTTTAAAACTTCAATTATCAAAAAACCTGAACCCACAATACACAAGAATTCTGTCTTATAAATGCATGCTCCCCAAATGACCTTACACTTAAAGAATAAAGTCACAAAATCATTGCTTCCAACCTTTAAAATCACCATAAATGAAAAAGGGGTATCTGTGAGTTATCACAGAGTGTTAACTGTGAGTTATCTGCGAACAGACTAATTTTCTCAAATATATTTGTTATTCAAAATTAATGTATAAATTTCTTTGAGTGATTCTTGGCTTGATCACCAGTATGAGAGCAGTCTATTGTAGACAAAATAATGACACTCATATATTGAGCTGCTTTGACGGGATATAGAGGTCACACATTACGTATCCAGATTCCCTAAGCAGCAATCTCAGCTCCAACGTGAGCTCCAACATTACATATTCACATCTTCCTGCCTTCTGGGACTGAGAAAGTCTTGATCAATAAGAGCTTTTAACTAAGAAATAATAGAGTAGTACTCCATTTCCAGGGACAGAAAAAGGAAAATCTGGCAAATGACGATAAAGAAGATCTGTTGAACAATCATTCATTTATTAGCCACTACTAGGTTCTAAAGTCTTCCTTGTCCCTCATCCTCTTGCCAAATGCTGACATGATTCAAGTTTCTCTTAGATTCTTCTGTGAATCTTCAAGGATGGAGAAGTGATTCTGCCTCTAAAATTGCGGTATTATCTTCACTGGAGAGAGATCTGGGAGAGGAAACACGCCGGGTCCCATGTTTGGAAGCCTCTGCTATGAAAAGGTCTTTAGTCAGTGTGCCTTCCCCTCAGGCCCGGGCTCTGGGCAGCACGCTGACTCACTGCATTCTTTGGGCAGCAATCAGCTTCCCTCTTCTCTCCTTAGAGCAAAGCTGCATCTGCCCTTGCCCGAATACAGGGACAAAACCATCCGTCCACTGATATACCTTATTTCACATCATCCACAGTCATAACTGAAATGGAGGAAAGCCCCAATGAACTTGTGCTCAGCCTGAAGCACAGAATGCTTCACACAACACTGTTCTCTACCTTGGAAGTTTCCAGAATTTGACAAGACAAGACCCTGAAGAACCTGATTGCCCTTGCTTTGGGCAGGAGGTTGGACTAGAGACCTCCAGATCTCCCTTCCAACTTAAATTTGCCTGTGACTCTCACCCACACTAGTCTTGTGGCCAGTAGCAAAGATTTTTGTTGGGTATTGTCTAGCTTCAGAAGAACAAACAGAACACTTACCTTTAAGAGGTAGAATCAATGAATGCAGCAAACTGATAGCTGATTAGCCATATCAAAACATACCAGACTTAGAGCAAACATAAATGGAAAATAAAAATTAGAAACATGGATGTAACTGCAAAACATGAATACAACACAGTTATTTACCAAACATTGATTGTGCTAAAATAGGAAGATATCTCTCATTGATGAGATGCGCTGATTTTTTTAGAAAGGGGAATGCTGTAGATGAATAGATCTAGGCTCAAACATATTATTAGGTCACAAAATGATGACAAGCTGCCGATCTGGTGCAGCTGCCGGAAACACGTTTGTGATTCTGGAATATATGAAGAGAGGAGGGAGTTCGCCCAGCAATCAACAAGTATTAACACCCTTGCATAAGACCTTGTTTAGAACACAGCCTACAGCTATGTTCAAGAAAGGTAAGTTTTAACTAGAATTTATATAAAGAAGTTTTATTAATATGATAAGGCAATGGAGAGTTCACTGTTTAAGAAGAAACTAGAAAACCAAGCCAAGATGAAACAATCTAACAACAGGAGAAGGACTACAGTTCTTGTTCATAAATGTAACAGGGGATAAACAATAGGAAGGATCAAAACCCCCAGCAATTCAAGACAAAGCATGAGAATAAGAATACGTGGCTATAAACCAGGATGAGTAAATTTAAGCTGGAATCTACAGGGTTCCTGTCTGCTAGAGAAATCAGCTTCCAGTGGAAATTTGCAATAGTATTTGGCAGGGGTGTGAGGGAAAAAGGGAAATTGAACTAGTCTCAAGACTCAGTTTGATAACCATCTCAGTGAGGTCCCATTATGATGTTGCTTTTTATAAGGACACTGAAATGAACGATCCAAGACGCCACTGCTAATCCTGTGCTTCTCCTGACAGACTGCAGTCATCAGGGCCAGAAGGAATCACCTCCTTTCTTAGCTAATTCTGAAAGCAGAGACTCTTTAAACACAGAATTTCATTACAGGACTGGTGTGCAGCCTTATACTTGAACTCCATTTTACAAGCAAGTGAGCAGGAAGGCAGGAAAAGCACATTAATGAGTAAGGAATTGCACACAAGATACCAAATTGCCAAGGTGCCAGAGTAGGACACTTTCAAGGATTACTACTATTCACCTTCTTTCTGAAGCACAAATGAAAAAACATATAATTTTATTATGATTTCTGCACACAGCAGGTCCTGTAATAGAAAATGCATGTTCCTTTTGCAAAAGACTCTGCTCAGTAAACCCCTTGCATTCCCTACTCTTTTTACTGTTATGCAGGCTTTACTGAGGTGAATGGAAGTGGATTTGGAATTAAAAATATAAACTTTAAAAAAAATAAAAAATTCAGGCAACACTTTTTCCACTCCTAAGTTTTGGAATTGCTTTTCATCACAGATAAAAGCTGAGGTTATAGGAAGGTATGTCAGCATTACATTTTTCTCTAAAACCAAAGGACATCATTCTGTGCCAAGGACACACAAATTCTGTACAAATGAAAATGATGACGGTAAGAGAGCTGAACAGAAAAATATTTGGACCTTCAGAGAGGCAAATATGAAGAACCAACCACAGTAGTTTTTTTTGTGGGGACACAGTAGTCCATCTAGCTGAAATTAAGTCAGAAGACAAAATTGCAATCACGTGTAAGTTTGCTTTCATATTCCAAACTTCCCTGTTGTGCCGAAGGAAAAGGAGTTCAGACAGTGAAGTATGGATTTGTATGTAGATCCTTCAAAGTTTAGCTTGTTTGTGAAGGGCAGAAGAAGTTTGGTTTGCTCTGCTTTCTAGTAAAAAAATAAACTGTGTACCACAACTGCTAGTTTCTGATTCAACTACCAATGCAGTCATTTTGGGAGGAGGTTCTCCCATGTCTTTGAACAGGGTTCATCTAATCTAACATTGGCCATTTTTATCAAGCCTTGTTACTGTAGGTTCTCTTTAGAGATAACGCACCTTCAGAACACAAACCATGTAATCAATTTTAAGTATTTACAGGGGGATTAAATGAAGTATTGCATTAGACCACAACTATTCTCCCATGGCTATAGAGTCTAGAGAGCTAGCTTAAACAGAGATGGCAAGGTTTGGTTAAGTGAATCCCTACCTCTGTGTCCTAAGTTTCTCAAAAAACAATGAATCAATACTACTATCCTGAAGAATCACTTTGAAGCATTCAGTTTTCATCCAATATTTGCCTTCACACACTGCTCACCTCAGTGTGCTGATTTGTTTGCTCCTGATAAATGTGGGGCAAAATTGCTGTTGTTACTGCTACACATTTTAAGTGTAATTTTTGCAGTTAAATGAGTTAAACATTGCCTAAGAGTCAAAACTAAGACATGACAGGTATCAGGAGAGAGGCCTAGAGGCAGCACATTGTCATACAAGAAAACCCCAACAACAGTGATTACTAGAGTTGAAATAGATTTCTAATAAATAAAAACTAAAATGTAATATGATAAAATGTCTGTTGTTAAAGCAACCTGTACCTTTGATATATGAAAAGCAAGGCTGAAACATAATGAATCAGAATTCCATTTCTCTTGAGCTGAAGGACAAGTCAAAAAAGGAACCTGCTGGCACGTAGGTGGTATGCAGAAACCAGATTAGAGGAGTCTTTAAGTTTAAATCCCCACCTTGGTTTCAGGAATCCTCAAAAATTACTGAACGTCAGACTTTATTGAGTAAAAACTATTTTACAACTATGTAAGTAGTCCAAGATAGCAAATACTCATGAGCTTTAAATATTGAATAATACATAGTAATAATTCTGATTAAATAACCATTTTGTTCAGTGATTACATTCAGTTTCCCCAGTTAGTAATTACTGATTACAGGTTATAGCCATTTGTTTCTGCTACCCACTCTGCCCTTGTAAGTGTAAACGTCAAGGATGGGGCTTGCACTTGTCTATTTTACATAGCACTGGGCTGCTATGCATGTTGTACAAAGATCCACGACACAGTAGTGATATACCTTTTGTTGCAAAGTACACAGTTTGTGCTCATTAAGTTTTCTGATACTTGGGATCCTTTCTCTCTCCTTCCTGCAAGCCAAGTTTTCAGATGACTACTAGAGGTGTCATGAATACCCTAAATCTTAATATTATAATATCTAATAATATTACGTAACTGATTTTATTTTGTGGCAATCTTGTTTTTTTGTCATTTCAAGGTACTTTGAGCAATAACTGATAATTGCTCTTTCAAATTTCTTTGAGTTATTAAGGTATCTCATAAAATAAGGAGAAATAGCAAGAAAAAAATCTGCAGATCTCTACTGGACATATTACAGAGTTTAGCTGCACATGTGTTATTTTAATATTTTCTTATAAGGAATAAAAAGTCATTCAGTTGTGGTTTCCTGGGGATAACTAATTCAATCCCATGTGTCTAGTCATACGTTCAGACAAACTTTATCCTGAAGCAACAATAGACCACTATCAGTGGCTCAAAAAAATTCTTTTTATTTCAGTTACCTTTTCCCCATATATTTTAAAATATAACAGCACAGGCCTGTAGTCTCCACTGTGGTACTTGCAATCAGGGTTGTGTTGGTATAGGAGCAGAGAGGTTAGTACGGACGGCTCACAGTCTCACAGTGCTGAGATTGGGCTTTCTGAAAGCTGAAGGCAACCACCGAAAGACACGTATGAAAAAGTTGTGCTCTGCTTGAGCTATACGTTATGTTGAAAAGTGGTCCTGCAACTTTTCATCTCTCAGTTTCTTATATGCCCTTGGTTTTGTCCAGAAAGTGTCACTGTCTTTCAGTTAAAGATCCTCCTTAGCCAAGATCAGATGAGATCTTTGGTTTTTTCTGTATTCTACTGCTTATTCTTTGGATAATTTTGTCCTTTTTTTGCACCTTCTGTCTCATACCTTTAATGTGTCTGAATTGCTCTGAATTCCTAGCATGAAAGAATATAATACTTAAGTTCAAATTATCTTCTGTATATCATTTTTGTTATGAAGCACACTTTTACTGATGCAGAATAAAGTGAAAATAGTATGTATGCTTTCTTGTTCTTGACATGCAAAACCTATTCCTCAAGCACAACAGTAATATGCTTAATAAAATGGTTATCTTTCATTTATTTTGAGTGATAGATAACCCAGTAAAAGTTTCCCATAAATAATATATTAAAAAATCATAACACATAACATCTCATTAGATGATGTTTCTAATTTTATGCCTACCTGAAATAGCATGCTGTCTCATTTTAGATCTCAAAATACATACACAGTGGAAAGCTTCCTAAAGGTTGTATTTTTTTTTTAACTGTCATCCAAACCCACTTCAGAATTTTACAGTGTCAGAAAACTAGTTGTATTTAAATTAGTTATAAAGAGTGGCTGATGATAATTTATAATCTTTAACAAATTCAGCCATTTTATACTATTAAAATAATTTTTTTCTTTAAAGTAGCTAAGATTAATATTTTTCCTAATACAAAATTACATTTTATATTCCTAGTAGTGATGTTGGTTAGTTCTTATTTATATCTATTTGGGTAATGTCTGCAGTATGTTTAAGTGTCTACATATTTCCCTGAAATGTGGAAAATTCCAGCACCACTGTAGATACAGATGCCTCTCCCACCTCCCATGTTCATACCAGTGTTCTTGATCTTTGAGTTTGACCATTTGCCACAGGTTGTCACCACATCCATCTTCTGTACGACATGGCCAGGACATCATCCATTTTGAGCAGGGTCTCATTAACATTAATTTTGATTACAGTCACGTTATTCTCTCTGGCCTTGAGTGACTGCCCTACTAATATCAATCCAGCCTGTTGCTGTAAGATTCACCCTGCCAGATCCATTAGTGCCAGTCCTCCCTCGCCTTTGCATCCTTCCTTGGGTCCATCATTGGTTATTGCATTAGATGTAAATTTACACTCTCAGAACGCCTTACTGCCCATCTCGGGCTACTTTTGATGCAAAGATCCATTCTCTCATTTGTTCAATTTCAGTGCAGGCACCAATGTGGTTTTGTCCAAATCATTCATTCAGACCAAAGAAAAATATTAAAACTGATTCATTATTCAACTTCCAACTTCTCATAAAGTCATCTTCTGCAGCGCAACGTAGAAATCTTGATTTGTTCACGGGGTCTACTGCCATTGTCTGACTGCTTCCTTGCACTTCGTTATTCATCTGAATGCATTTCCATTGTCTTCCATGTCTGCAGGGTGAGGATGGATGGTCTTTGCCAACTCTGTGCACTACTTGGCACTGTAAAGTTCTAGTTTCTTTGGCACTACGTGAATGCAAACCAGAAGCAGCAACAGCCACGCGACATTTCCAGAGGTCAGCTCTAAACCATCAGCAGCTTCATGGCACAGTGCGCCCTGTAGCTGTAGGACTCCAAATCACAGACCTGGAAGCTCTTTAGCATTTGTGGATCCCACAGTTTGGATCCAGTCTGTAGAACACAACCATCTTGTCCTTACCAAAGATTAACTCTTGCTATAATTGAAATGAAGAATGTAACCCCACTCACCCCCCTAAATTAGAAATAGATCAGCACACTGAACTCTGTTCCATGTATCACTTAAATAGTTCCTGATCAGTACAGTGCAAGCTATATGTGCCCAGCCACCTGTTTCTTTTAAGGAGAAGAATATTTCCCCTGAAATAGACTTGACTCACAAATTTATAATCACACAGTTTTGAGCTACTTAACATAAAATTTTAATAAAACCCACAACATTTGTAAACCGTGTCAGCTTGAAAAATAAAGCTAGGTATTTCAATAACACCCAAGTGCCCTATTTAACATTTTTTGAATGGAACGTTCATTTCAAAATTTCTTTCCAAAGCGAAATTGCTTTTAGAGAAAATCATTAATAAGGAAATCAAAATGAAATATTTAAATTGCATTGAATAAAATAATTTGATGCAAAGCATTATGGGGAAAATTTCATCATTTTATGAACAAAAAAATCCGTTTTTCCTAGATCTTTATTCCTCTGCAGGATAGAAACGATTTTTTTTTTCTTCTTTTTTATAATGGAATTTCCAGGACAGGTTTCTAGCCTCTAATCTAAAATCTCATCGTTTTCCCTTTTACTATACTATCACATTTTATATAAAACACAGTGAGCTGGATAGATTTCACTCAGAGGTAATGCTAGCATCATCAAAAAAATCACAAAATATTAATTCTTTATTAAGATTAATGTGACTATGGTGGCAATCTTGGTTATTTTTGTGGGGAGGAACTGGAGGAAGCAAGCAGCTCATCAATTAAAATAAGAAAAAAACCCCAGTCAATCTAAATTGAACATGGAATTTTGATTTCTTCTTGCACCAAAACCAGAGCAAACAATGCAGAAATATTTTGTTGATATTTTTTCCTATCTAAACTTAACTGTATTCCTTTAGGTGCTTTTACATAAAAACTGAAGGAATGAGTTTCTTTTTTGCAATATTGCTAGAAGACACACTTTCCTCATAAGCTAACCATTCTAGATTTTATGCACCTATGCACTGTAACAAAACAATTCCAATTCCCTCTTCTACTTGAAGCTTTGGAAATGTTCAGCTTCCAGGAGAAGGTCTACAAATGAGGCAGTAGATTTTTCTAGGCTAAGGTGCCAATAACAACATTGATGATTAAGACGCTATTTCAGGAGGAGAAGGAAAAACGTCATGCGATCCCTCTGTTTTGAGTGATTATCTCAGCAAAGAGACCTGGGTAAAAAGATCTTCTTCTTCTTGTTGGCTCATGAAAATATAACCCTCCGTTCTCCACATGCAGTGGCCAAGATTCTTCAGCATCTATGAAACTTTTTTTTTTCAGAGACTTTACTAAGTAAAAAAAGGATAAAAGAAACCAGTTTTATGCCTTGCAAGTTGCTCAGTGAACTTCCTCCATTGCAAGATTATTTTGGGCATAGACACTCCCACTCTGGCAATTAAGAACTCCACATCTTCAGTCTGATGCATTCAATATTCAGCATTGAAACTCTAATTTTGATATCCCCTCTGGTAGCATGATATAGTGGTATAAAATTACTGCGATGTCTATGAACTGTACTGGATTTGAATCTTCTAGAATATACTCCCTGATTGAACTATAAATGGAGAGCAACTAAGGAGAGATTAATTAACTCTTCATTTCCTAACAAGGAAGATGTGTGATGTGAAGCTAAACATTTTCTGTACAGACATACATGCCAGGTGTTATTCTTCATCTTCCAAAAGGCAAATATAAATATCGGTCTGTCTTCCTAGACAACTGTTTTAAAATAAAAAATAGCTACATAAGATATAGATTTTAATCATGGACCAGTTCTGAAAATTCATTACAAACAGCTTGATGCAAGGGCAGTTATATGTGTGGCAAAATGCACAAAGAAGCTACAACTAGAAATATTATAGGCAACATGAAGACTGTAACTGCCAGGCAAGAATTAATTTATATTACAGGTGAATGAACACTCCCACTTCTGTTTCTATAATGTTCTAAATCTTTCCCTTCAATCCAGTTCACACTGTAACTATTTTTTTTAATTCATTTTGAATTTAAGCATTTTGAATATCAGGGTCTGTTTTCACATCAGAAGAGATACTTTTGCTCCTATTTTTGGACTTTTATGCACAAGCTTGAACAGGCATTAAGTTGAAGCCATTATTAGACCAGATAGATCAATTAGATGTAAGAAGTAAGACGTTAAACTGGATGGCCTTCACCCAAGATCTCTGAAGTAACTCATATGTGAACTTACAGGACTCTTGGCCAAGATCTGTAAACTACATTACAAAAAGTCACTGTGGCAGAAGACTGGAAGACTGCCAGTGCAACTCCCATCTCAAAAAAGTCTCAAGAAGTCATCCTAGGAAAAGCAGGCTTCCATCTCCAGTGAAAAAAAGCAGGCTTTCATCTCCAGTAAAAGAAAGTGCAAGATCACTGAGGCTATAGACCAACATGTTGCGTGGGAAAGAGCCCGATTTCTGTAAAGAAAATACTACCTCAGTTCCCCACTGCTTTTCTATGACAATGTCAGCAGAGTTGTGGATATACTTGCATTTTTAACAAGTCCTTGACACCAAGGATTATTTATTAAAGAAATTAAACGATGGCCAGACTGGTAGAGAGGATCTCTTATGGATTAAAAACTGATTAAAGGACAGGAAGAAAACATCCTATCTTCGTAGACCAAATGTTCTTCAGTTTTCTAGATGGAAGACAGCAGGGTGGTCTCCCATCAGCTGGTGCTTGGGCTGCTTTTTTCCCATGTCATCAGTGATCTAGAAAAGGGAGTGAACACTAAAATCCCCAACTCTGCAGATGATACTGACTTTTTTTGAGTAGTCAACTGTTGTGCAAATGTTGAGGACCTGCAAAGGATTGACCCAGAAATGAGCGGCCAGAAGGGTGGCAGTTGTGCTTCAGTGAAAAAATATAAGGTAATGCTTCTGGGGAAAACCAAGGAAGCCTACATGATTCTGCACTCAGAAATGGTGATTACAAATCAGGAAAGACATCCTGGAGTGTCCAGAAACAGTTCTCTCAAAGCATTGGCTCAATATGCAACAGAAGCCAAAGAAGCTGACAATATGAATTCAGCAGTGAATGGATTACATAAGGCACTTTGTTAGTTTGGTTTTTGTTTTTGTAAAAAAGGAAAAGTAAACTGGCAAACTTGTCAAAAATTAAGAAATTGATTTACAGGATAATCAGAAACAATTGTAACATTTGGGGAGTTGGGAGTTTTCTGTTATTGTTGTTCATAACTGATTTTTCTAATTTTAATTTAATTTTAAGCTTTCTTTAATGATTAGAGTTATTCTTCTACCAAGAAGACCCTCTTTTATCTCCCTTATGATATATACTCGGGAATATAGGCACATGTGTAGAAAAAGAACTCAACACATTAAAGAATCCTAAAGTGAAATGAGACAAAAAACCTTCTTATACCCATAAATAAAGTAGAATCCTGACGAATTTCAACTCCATTTCTAACTGGAAAAATTCAATAGCAAAGACTGTTCCATGGTACTTCCACATGGGGCTGCGGCAATGCCAATGAGATGGTAACGAAGCTCAGAGAGGTTCATGTCAAACAGAAAGCAGAATAATAATGGGGGGATTCTGTTCACCCTGTGGGTAAATGTAACATCAAGGCACGACACCATTTAGGCAACACACTTGGAACAGCTAGACAGAGAATCCACAGCAGAAGCCATATTTTATTCAGTCCTGAAACAAACCCTCGCTCAGAAATTTAACATCAAATAGTTCTAGTAAGGAAGTATGCATAACATATGCAAACTCAATAAATGTAAATTCAAAAAATACAATGAAAATTTATTACAATGGAATTTAATATCAAACAGGAGGACAACATAAAAATTAGAGAAGCAAAATACAGATGGTGGATGGCTTAAAGACATGATGTTACAGTAAATATAAATAAAAATGAATGTGATCTACTAAAATAAATGAAAAGATCTTTACATGATTGCACACAAAAACACAAAGAGAAAAGAAAAACCAAACCCAACTAAAAGCTATGATGAGAAAATAACAGCTATTTTTTGATAATAGTCTAATTGCAGAATTATCAGATGGTAAGAAGGAACTTTCTTAAAATCTTTTATTCAATTATTCAAAAAAATGTTCAACTTTTCTGTTATTCAAAAAATGGAAGCAATATCCAAATGAAAAAAAGTCTTGAAGTCTAGAAAATTGAGTTAAAAGTTAAGACAAGCCAAAAAGATTTTGATAAATATCTTCCCAACACTCTAAAACTAGTAATAAAACCTTTTCAAACAGTTGCAGGAATAAATTGGTCATTGAAATAACCTTGGTACAAGAGAAATGAAAAGTGGTGATTGAAATATAATTTTTAAAAAGGATTTTGGGAAGTTTGGGGAAATTACAGGTCATCAAATTTGACTTCTGTAAATGAAAAGTTGGTAGAAACCTGAATTTAAACCAAAACAACAAAAGCATGGATAATATAGAGGCAAAGCAAAGTGAAGGAAAGGGAAAGGGAAAGGGAAAGGGAAAGGGAAAGGGAAAGGGAAAGGGAAAGGGAAAGGGAAAGGGAAAGGGA
>JANZLQ010000060.1:5587653-5641098 GCA_026212715.1 Elanus axillaris
AAGGAAAGGAAAGGAAAGGAAAGGAAAGGAAAGGAAAGGAAAGGAAAGGAAAGGAAAGGAAAGGAAAGGAAAGGAAACAGAGAAAGGAAAAGGGCCCTTTGTAGGGGCAAATAATGCTTCTCAGAAGCTATTGGTGGTCCTGAGGATGCCAGTGAGAATGTGCAGGGGGTGTGTATGTGTATTGCTCTACAGCCATCTCTGCCTCCCCAGATTTCAGTGTAGAAGAAATTTTCAGGAATATCACTGGGTAGTTGGCATGGTTTTGTACTTCTTGACTTCCTCCACCAGCCGCCACCAGAAACAGGACATGAGGCCAGAGACCTTTGTTCTGAGCCGGTACAGCTCTTCCTATGGTGGCTTGTGACTGATCTTTCTTGCTGTCTCTACCAGAGCAAATATGTGATCATGGTTGGCTGGAGCTCAATCCTTGCCCTCCCACATGAGTATAAACAATGTCATCTGCACTGATATCTGCAGCAGACAACCCTCGGGGGCTGTGTGCAATCTCTGCTGGTACCCCCTGAAGCGATTCCTGTTCTGTACAGCATTGTCAGCCACTGATAGCACCCAAACAGGGTCCAGAAAGTTGTCAAGTAACTGTTTGCTGCATCCAGTTTCCCTTGCCAGAAGCCATCTCTGGCACCCATGACTGAAGAGACTATTGTGTTCGCTTGATTTGGCAATATTTCAGTGACTGTTGGCAGGGAACAGTATAAGCACTTTAGTATGCTATTGAGGTCTTTTGGATTGATGCAGATCATCAGTTTGCCTGTCTTTCTAACTGCCACCATACTGCTGATCCAGTCAATTGGCCTTGCAACTTTTTTCAGCCACCTTGTTCCATGACAGTTTTAACTTTCACCTTGAGCTCTGCTTCGAGTGTCGGTACTAGCATTTTATATATAGTGGATGCCACATCATCTTAACCTTGCAGACCTTAAAAGCACTCATTATCCACAAACCTGATCCCTTGACCAGAGACTATGTTTTAATAGTCAGAAAAGTATTATCTCAGATATGTTCCCCTCACCTTCAGTTTGCTCTGTGACGCTTCGACTTTGCAATAAACACTCCTATGTCCCAGCAAATACGTTTTGCACCAGACAATGGATTTCTGCACCCATTCTACCGTGAGAAAGATCAGAACCTAATCCTTATTTGCATGTGAGCACTTCAGCTTAGGCATTTCATAAAAGAACGCATTTAATCTGATCCCACTGTAAGACAAATTTCCATATTGTTTTATTTTTTACAAAATCTGCATAGTTTACCCAGTTTCACCAAGGAATCGCATTCCATTTAGTGAAAGTTTTCCTTTGCCAGTTGCTTGTCATTTCTCATATTCAGTTTCTGAACCACATTATTTTCTTGTTACTGCCGTTGCACTTACATGCTATATATTATTCAGACCAGCTTCATCACAGGTGCTCACTTCTCTCTTTTCAAGCACTTATGCAAATTAAATCACCAGTGTAATTTAGAATCTCTTCACTTGCATGTATGTGGTCCAAAAATTGTCTCATCCAAGTTCCAACTACGCACAGGGTGACACCACCACCTTGCTCTTAAGCAGGACTTTTAACAACTAGACCTCACAGTTCTGTAACAAAAGAGGTCAATATCATTATCACAGTTTTATAAGGGTGCTGTGTAGGGGTGAAGTGACTTGCTCAAGGTCATCTAACAGCTTGGTGAGAGCAGAACTTAGGTCTTGCGAGTTCCAGTCTAGTGCCTTATCCAGCAAGAAACCCTGACTGTGCTGAAGTCTGAGGTCTCCCTGTCCTTGGCCTGTTCTATTAAAACGCTGCACTGGCATTCATATAAACCATTTACCAAGGGTAACATCCATTTGTTCTGCATCAAAAAGCAAGAGAGATTGACACATACATAATCTTTTCCTATATGTGATGGATTGATCCTTGACTTAGGATCATTTTGGTTGCCTCTTTGTAGTCTCTCCATTACAACAAGAATTTCCCGGGCTTTCTATGCAAGATGAGAATGGAAAGCTGTTAAACAACCATTTCTCCCGTTCTTCCCGAGGAAACTTTTTACTGACAATCCAAATTTGCAACACCTGCACTGTTGAGAATGAAGGCTTAAAGGTGATCACTGTACATTTATGTTTGTCATATAGTGATTTAAAAACATAAAAATCCACACAGCATTTCTTTAAGCATTTTCCAGAGAAGATTTTTTTTCATTATATCAACATGGCTAAGCACAGTGCATAATCCTCATATAGGTTTACCCAGAATATTCGTGGCATATTGGGATAACAATGTGCAAGGGCATTTTTTCTTTACTTTCCAAGTAGGAAAGTACATTTGTGCCCACTGATGGCTTCCTGGTAGAATTTCAGGAGCAGGAAAGAGGCCTTCTTTGTACTGACAAACCCTAATAACACTTTGCCTTGGGAATATACAGTGCTCTAACAACTCCCTTTCATTGATACATGCTGTTTGTGTGTGACAAGAACTTGACTGAAATCCTGAGGAGGGGGTGGTTCCTGACCTTGCGGGCAGCGTGTGAGAATCTCAGCCCGATTCACACGCTGCTTCTCTCGTTCAGGTGATGCCTGAAATAGCAAAGAGGTAGTCCTGCTGTCAGGAGGATCGTGTTGGTTTGCAGGACACCCACTGACAGTCACACCGCCTGATTTCTGCTGTTCCCAGTCAGGACTGGCCTTTGGAAGATTTAAACCCAGACCAGAAGGAAAGACCCGGTATCACTGTGGTCCCACACAAGAAAAGCTTCAAGGTTTGCTGCAGACCCTGCCCTGGAGTTTAGGAAGAACTTGTTGGATCTTGTGCAAACAAAAGACAAACCTAGAAGACGCACGCAAACCTTTTTGTGAGGTGAGAAGCAGCAGCAGTGCTGCAAAGCACACGGACCTCAGCAGAACTCATACCCCAACACAGACCACAGCATGCCACCTATGTACATGTACGGAAACTGATTAATGGGCTGTCACTTTATTTGTTGACTGCTGAATTATTTATACTTATAAAGTGTTTAATAATTTAGAGCTGATATCTTAACAAATTACAGCTGAAAGTGACAAGGGGAAGGTGGCACGAGAGTCTCACTTGAGATCAATGCCCTTGTTCTCAGGGCACTTCGGAACACGATTTCTGCTGACTGTCATCAGCAAAAAAAGGAAGGGGGAAGTATGTTGATTTGGTATTACGTGTTAAATAGAGAGAACTGCATATTTCAGTAATCAAAGGAAAAAAGTTGCTTTAAACCAGAAAGAACATGAAATTACTCTGAAGAAATCTACATTTCCATATGAAATGGAAATCATTGTCTTAAAAAAAAAGACTAAATAAAAGCTAATTACAGTGTTTGTTTTTAAAATTTTGTCTCAAAGCATTTTATCCATCTTTTCTTGCCACAAAGGATTTGGATACATATTGATTTTGACCTGCATGCCACATCTTTACAAAAAAGCAAAGTCATCTTAATACGAAGAGGTTATTTTTTACTGTATCAGGATGGAAACAAAATTACCATCTACTGGCTCTATGTGAGTTAAACTTAGAGAGTGCATGAGAAAGAGAAACATAAATTCTGATTTTTAACAAAATCCAAATGCTAACCAACAGAAAGGCTAGCTGAATCAAACTAGCTGAAAACAAAATTCCTGTAAAAATCCTCTAGATAGGTAAACAACATTTCACTCCAGGATGGTTTTTTCTTCACAGACATTTTTACAGAATAAAAAAAATACTTCAATGTAAATATCCAAAATAGTAAATTCCATTCTCTAAGCAGGAATTTCCTGGGTATTAACCCACTCTATTTCCTTTAAATACCACAAGAATGCAGTGTCTAGTAGAATCATATTTTGGTGAAACACAAATTCTTAACAAAGGCATGAGGCTCCTATGACAGAAATTACACTATCATAGTTGCAGACAAATACATTTTTCAGGGTAACCTCTCCAGCAATGAGCACAGTTCATCTTGTAACCCCAATTCAACAACATCCACAATAGAAAAACAAGCTGTGCTAGCCACTGCTGAATTCCAGTAGCACCGTATATCCACATACAAGACACTGTTCACCAGTGCAAGACTGACCTCTGCTTGTATTCGGCTTGCTTCAAGCAAGCACCATATGTCTTTCCATCACAGTAGCACAGGCACTGTGGCCTTGAATGGTGTAAATCATATCCAGCTCTATCCCCCCCCCCCCAACAAGCTTAGGCGATCAGTGTTTTCTACTTCGGTGCAAGCAGCTTGAATCCTATAAGAAATAATGTTACACTTGCAGTAGAAACTTGGTTTCATGGCATTTCCCAGTATTTGCTTCTTCAACAGCAATTGCTTTCTCTCTCTCTGTGATTTAATTGCTGTTTATCTCCACGGAGACTTTTATATGCGCGTGCTGCCAGCTGGACTAGGATCAGTAGGTGGCCATTACTGGACATTTGGGAGCAATGACTTGAATTAAGGCCAGCTGAATCCTACTAGCAGTATTTTCATTCTGCCCTCAGACACAGGCTCACCCATAGTATTTCTTCTGCAGTACAGACATTTACAAGACTACAAGCTCCGGCAGCAGACTTCAGTATGAACAAGACCTAGTCAGCTCTTAATCTTTCCATAATTCTACTAATGACTTCAGGGTAGAAACCTGCTCAGCTGTGTCAGGGACCTAACTCATACCTATATCGTAAACTGCTCTTAAGGAAGCTGTCCTAAATTCCTAGTAGAAAGCAAGTAGTGAACTACACTGGAGGGACATCCTGTTCCTCGTGTCCACCCCACAGCTGCGTTGCCTTGAGCAGGACAAGTGACAAACTTGGTCTCCCTTTCTTCATACCGCTGAACAACTTGTTAAGAAAGAAAAGTATATAACAAAACTGGTTTTTAATATATAGGTTTCCCTATAGTGGTGCTATGTTCACATGAACAGTTGGGTGGGGAATGGTCATGGATGAGCAAAACTTCTCAAAAGTTTTTCTGGTATACATGTGAAAAATGGATAAAGGAAGCAGAAAGTTAGCACGAATGACAAATCTTGGCTGAGAATTTCTTGGGTTTAAAATTCATTATCCTCAATTGTTAAAGGATACTGTCTCTTTTAATATATACTTCCCACTTCTGGGTTTTCTCATATGAAAATGCTCTATTTAACTGCTCCCAGGACACCAGAAACATATAAAAATGGACAATAACTTTTTATCTTTTGATGTGGAGAATATAATAACTGAAAACAAGGATCTGTAGGTTTTTGAAAATGATGAAGCAAAATCATATTGAGTTGCTGCTCTCCCAAACACTTTATACTCAGAAATACATTATTTCTTCTGTTTCCAATGCAATTTTTTTCTTTAATCCAGATTTTCTAGTATTGGAGGGTAGACAACCTATGGAAAATGTGAATTTTCATGAACACATGTGCTGAACCACTTTCACAATTTGACTAGGAGGCCATATTTTTAATTCCTGCCATATTCATCTGAATTATTGAAACTAGGGATAAGAGTGATCTCAATGAAAATTATTGCTGAGGTAAGGGTTACAAAAGTATCCAGGGCACATCCAGATGCTCCAAACAGTACAAAATGCAGCACTGCATCTACTAAGGCATAGACCACTAACTCAAGGTCTTCTGCCTGGTCTTCAGGATCCCCACTGAGTAAGATCTCTACTACTTGGAGGGCAGTTTCGCCTCCCCTCCTCCACAGCCTAGGATAGTAAATATGACCAGCAGGAAGCCTGGAACTGACGGTATCAATGACAGAGTGAAGTCTGAAAGAGCATGGCACAGAGCTTTATTGGTCACAGGAGGTAGTCAGCTATGGCATTCCTTTCCTTCACAATTCACATGATGTCCTGACACCACTTCCTTGAAGATAGCATTCAAAAATAGCCCTGAAGTCTAAGCATAACAATAACATATCAATTACTTACTTACACACTCAGGAACATGAACAGGATATTAAAAGGGAATTAGAGAAAATACAGTCTTTCAGGTAGCTTATTGTTCTGTGGAATGCAAACTCATAAGAAATGTCTGGGATTAGTATCAGCCTAGTAGAAATGAGACCCGGTCAGGAGATGCTACAGAAAGCATCCCAGACTTTGTCTTCTCCCTGTTTCTTTGAAGCCCACATTTCACTGCCCAGTACAGCACCATGTGTGCATATTCAGGAGTCAAAGTTCCAGCGACCCCTCGGCTCCACATCGCACAACAGAAATTTCCACTATTGTGTGAAATCTTAACCCCAAGGAAGTCAATGGCAAAATCCTTGCTTCCTTCTTTGGGAACAGGAACTCACCCATGATGTCTTGTTAGTTCTGGCAGGTTTTCAGGATGCAGCATGCTTTTTGAGATGAATCAGTAAGCAGCACGCTGCTCTCTTACACCCTCCTGTACTTGAAACAGAAATAGTGTTACACTGCGCTTCTATTACCCTTGGCAGCCAATTTTCTCCTTTGTCCATTCAAATGCAACCCTCCATCCTTTACTTTTTTTTCTACCAAAACAGTTTTATAGAAGAATATAAAAATTGTTATTAAAAAATCAATGCTCTGCTATCACGTATGGTTTATGTTCAAAAACTGTGGGCATCTTCCTTCAGCTGGCCCAGATGTTCTTCACTGGTTCTGCACAAGTGCTTTCTGAGACTGTAGAAAACTCACATAAAGACTCTAACCTCCATATAATTTCCTACGTTAGTAGCCTTTGTCCACTGATATTTTTTTCTGTAAAACATTGTTTCTGCTGCCAGAATTTCAAGACAACAGCAAGCATCATTAAAAATTGGACTGGACAAAGCACTTCAGACTATGCTGTCAGGAACAAATCTCTCCTAGCAGAAGGGAGGAGTTGATGACCTAATAGGTTTTTCCCTATTTTAAACTCTTCGGGCTTGTGATGCCTCAGTTCCCTGACTGATCCTTGACAAATTTGTGACAGATAGGAAATAAAATAAATCTTCAGTGACCATCTGCATAACATCATCCCGCTTGTTAAATGGGAATAATTCCTTTCAAATTATGCTTAATTTAACTTGGTATGATAGGTGATGTGGCCAAGTGCTTTAAATGAAAACTTCCCATCTGCAGTGTTGGTTATTATAGTAAGTAATAACATCTCTTCATGTGACTTAAATATTCAGATGAACTGATCAGGCACGTTTTTGCCTTTTGAGGAGGGTTGGGGTTTGGCAGTCCGTAGCAATGCAACGGGGGCAGCTGGTTCCTTCCTACAGCTGGACAAAGGTGGGCTTGGCAGTAATGAGGCAATAGCAATGAAAGGCATATGAGGAAAAATAAATCTCATTCTGGAGAATCTGAGAAATTATTCATATTAATGATAAGAAGTTACTCCTTTTTAAAGTTCAAATGATCAGGTCTGAATTTCTCATGGAAAAGGTCAGTACTCCTTCAAATTCACTGAGACTTGGCATGAATAACCCCACTGATCCCATCCAGGCAAAATCTAGAAGCCTCAACATAGTCCCTCATATTTGCCAATATGTATATTCATTTGAAGTCAGCAATGAAAAGTTCCACCGAAGCAGCGAAGAGTTACGTCCCCAAGGCCCGTAGGTCTGGAGCAGACGATGGAGGGAGCAGCGGATTACATGAACTCAACTCGGCGGGTCCCCGCTGCCCTCTCCTGCTCTGTGGCACTAACAAGTCACTCCGCTTCGGTGCCAAGCTCTCCAGGAGCTGGTGCTCTCTCTCCATCACTTCTAAAATGACTTTGTCTCATGAGAGGGCAATCGTTACTAGACTACTCCAGCTAAGGACATGTTGTCGTCTAGACATCATCCGATGAGGGTGTCATGTGCACAAGGGTTCTATCCACTAGTCCTGGTCGGATATAATTAGTACCTGAGCACAAATGTCAGGATTTGGCTCCAGGTTTCAGCTGCAGAACTGAGCAGTGAGAGCTTAATGAATGCAGGCATGTGGGATCCTGCACATCTCTATTAAAACTGGAGCACAGAAATCCAGCTAAAATTATGTAATAACCATGGCAGCAGAGATTTCTTTCCTCTCTTCTCTTCTTTGAAGCTAGAGACAAACAGACACCATATAGTACAGGGAGTTACTACAGTAATTAGCCTTTTTTTCTGAATGCTATAGTAAACACTTTCAGAGTAAAATTCAATGCATAATCACTGCTGGTCTAAAAATGACAGCTGTTCTGGAGAAGACCGATGTATACACCAATCTCTCCTGTAAACTATTCCATTTCCTTTAGTTGTCTTGAGGGCTTTTTGCCAATCTGAGTATGACTCAGTTCTTTTATGTGTGTTTTTATCTTTCACTTTTGGCTTGTAGCTCTATCTAGATAGACTTCTTACTCTCTCACTTTTGCTGTAATAGTAAGTGGACAATTTAGTTCAGCAGCTAAGAGATCAGACAAATGCCCAGGAGAAGATACGAAGCAGGCCACTCAAAATTCTAGCACATTATTTCAAGACTGTTGCCAAAAGGTTTTTCAAGGATTAAAAAGCCCTTTCAATATTAAAGTAAATAAGGGGTACCTCACATGGCTCTAATTAGGAACAGACTGAAAATGGTCTGTGATATTACTTTAAAAAGTCAGAAGGTTTCACCGTGATTACATGTAACAAAGAAACATCAGAGGAGGGAGGTAGGAAGAGTTTGCTGCTCATCAGAAAGCCTAGTTCTAATTTTAATCATGAGAATATCTTCCTGTTGATAACAACAGAAAAATCAGGAAAAAGGTAAAGAACAAAAAAAATGACCAAGGCTGTAGGCACATCAGAACAGACACTGTAGTATGAAGAGAGCATACAACCTGAAGGAGACTTGCATTTTCTCATCATTCCATTTCCATTGCTGGGCAACAGACAAGAAGAGAAAAAAGTACTATATTTCCCTCAAAATATCCTCCTTGGAATGTCAGGAATTGACAACACCAACGCAAAGGGAAACAATGGCTCATCTCATGGTTCTGCAGTCGTCCTCTTGCAGGCTGCACTCAGCAAAACAAACCTTTCAGGTCACACAGTCCTTGGGGGCCATGCATTAAAATAACTCAGTTATAGTCACAGTCTCCGTTTGTCCCTCCCAGACACCTTTGTAGTGGCATCAGCATCCTCCTCAGAGGAGACCATTTTCTCATTCTTGTCCCAGCTGGAGAATAAGTGCTGAATTCCAGGTTATCGAGGGGATGGGCAGTTAAAGGATGAAAAACAGCAAGAATGAAGTAATGTTGCCACGAAGGCATGGGGAATACCCAGGAAAACATGTAGGCTGACTTTTCTTTGGTATACTTAGTTTGTCTATGGGCAGATTGCCACAAAGGGAAAAAAAAAAGAAGGAGGGGGGAAGAGAAAACCTATACTTTATTTATTATTTAAATAAACAGTTTTATGCTGCTTCCATTTTGTGCTCAGTTTTATAACAATATGAGTCCATTTCCCCATCATTCCTTAATATCTATATTGTTTAGGACTTTATATACTGTATGATTAGTTGGCATTGGTACTGTTCAATCTTACTAATCTGTATGCATTTATATTGTGTGAGCAGTTCTCTAATTGGTTTTCATCCAAGTAATCCCACAGAGAATAAGGTTACATGCTGAAAAGGGCTGAGGTGAGAGAGTGGTTAAAAGGGGAGTGCAAACTCTTTTCCCATCCTTATTAAGAATGCTTTGCACATCTGCATTTTCTAAAAACATTTCTAAACTCCCTCTCTGTGAATAAGCATAAAGTCTATTCCACAGCAGAGAAATGCACAGAGAGAAAATGAATCTGTTTCAGAGAACCCCACCCATATCTGCTTTATTCCTCCCATGCTGCTATTACTTCTTGGTCAGCTAAGGCTGTGAAAAGTAAATACTACAGTTTACAAATGGGAGGGGGGGGGGAAATTATTAAAAATCAAACAAACCCAGAAAAGAAAATACCTCTTGGTAGAAAATACCAAATTTAGTTGAAGTAAACAGAAAGCTTATAGAGCAGAGACTGAAGACCTAAAGGTGACTAACAGAATTGCAAAAAATTTAAAACAATACAAAAAGCCCGAAAGCAAGGCAGTACCTTCAAACTTAGCCACTTAAATCTGTATCTGGCCAACATGCTTAAGGATAGCCTAAATTTCAGATATTCCTCACACCAACATTTCTGAAAGGGTTTAACAAGTGCTGCAGGTACTCAAGGTATTTGTTTCATAAGTGCTGATAATACCACTTCAATTTTAAGAAAATATATATTCAATCATTTCTTTTAATTGCATAATAACAACACCACCCTTTCATATTCTTGGCTGCAAGGAGATTCGTTTGGCTGAGTTTTTTAAAAGGTGTTTTATACTATCAGTCACACAACCTCCCAGAAAAAAGTTGTGGAAGAAAATTAAGTGGAAGGTATTCTCCTTTTCTTTAAACAGAAAGACAAATCTTAATTCTCTTCATAGAGCTGCATATTTAAATTTGCAGGTACCTGTATACAGTCACTGTCTTTATCAGCTCCAACATTAGCAATTTTTTTTGTCATGCTTAGATCAAGTTGTAGCTTTGATTATACTTTTTTTTTCCTTCCCTTCAAAAAAAACTTAAGTCAACATACTGAAAACTGAATGTAAAACACACTTTTTATACATACCCATGCCCACATTCTGAGCAGGCATTAGAATATTTATTTTAAAAACACACGGCTTGCTTACCATATTCACAACTTTCAATGGCTGGATTTTAGAAGAGCTTTTTTGAAATTAAAGTCTCTTGCTACTGTACATTCTTGCTAGCAAGAAAATGCAATTTCACTACATACGACTAAACAAAACCCTTTTGTACTGCTTAAGAAAAAGATATTCTAAAAAAAAATTTCTGTACTTAAAAATAAAGTAAAAGGTAAACTTTTAGATTTTACTCAGAGCCATGTAGATGGCAATTTTTCTTCAATTACTTATCATCCTATCTGTGCAATGGACATTAATCTGGACTTTAAAGAACGACAGTTGTCCCACTAAACTTAGCACTGATTTGCACCGAAGGACAATGTGAGCCTACCGTTTCCCTCCCCCACTTAGGAACACCACCATGCTTCATTTCTGCATTATCTTCTGGTAACCATCTCTGGAATATTCTTAAAAGCTGCTAAGATGATACATTAGAATTCAGGCATGTGACAGATACAAAATTAAAGTTGACCTTCTCTGTCAGAAAAAATAAACAGTAACCATTAGCAGCTTTGTACCTCTGCATTTAACTCCCTGTTTTCTGCCTCCCTAGTTTGGGTCCATTAGCTGACTGGTGCAAAAAAGACCCCCGGCAACACTGACTCCCTGTGGATATATTACAGTCTCTGGATATTACACTTGACTATATCCTTTTCTCCACAGCCTAATTTTACATTTGAAATAAGTCACTCTTGAGTTGGTCACACAACAATAATGTAGACAAGAGTTGCCAAAATTCCTTAAAACTTTCTATGTCCGTAACTGTTAACAGCCTACGGTTCACCCTGGGAGCTGTTAAGAATTTGTATTGACATTTGCATTTTCATGATTTTACTAGTCACTCCAAATTTCTTGCTAAGTTTTATCAGTTATAGTAAGAGCATCCCTTTATTCACCTGACAAACTATTTTATAAAGTATTTTATGGGGAAACTATCCATTAAAATATGCAGCTCCTTACCAAACTTCCAAAAGTTATTTTCTGTTATTGCATAGTGCAGATAGAGAATTTCACATATACAAAACCTTCAGAAAATCAGGATCCTTCAAAGTAAATAAGTTAGATGACTGTCATATTAAATTTGATGGAAATAAGCACAGGATTTTGCCATCAGATCACACAAAAGCACCTACTACAGAGAATTCAATGAAGAATTTATACACAACACAAAAGTGATTTTGAAAACATCGGTGCTGCAATTCTGTCATGAACTTTGAAAAACATGCAGAATAAGAGACCACTCCTGTATTTATTTTGACCATTTTCCAAGCACCTTGGTATGATTTGGGGGCTCACCATATAAGCACATCCTGAGCCCAGCTAGGTGTTGATGGCAAAGTAAATGTATTCCCACCTCCATTTTCTTTCAACAGCTGCAAGATTTTTTCTGTTGCTGTCTTCTGGGATTTCCCCCATATTTTTCTTGTGTTCAGTAAGGCGTGGTACACCTTTGAGAGAGAGAAACCTACTAAGCTAACAATTAAATACAGTCTGTATTAAATTGCTGGTGGGACAGGGCTTATTATCTTTCCCAAGACTAAAATATACACCCTGAAATCAGAAACTCTCTTGTCCTTTGACCCTAGGAGCAGAGAATGATTTTAATTCTCATTCCATCCGCGCTGCAGTACATGCCATTTCTCCTTACATTTTGATATTTTCCTGTCAAATTCATATTTATTTTCTGCAGTGACAATATTTTAAGACTTGCTTCTGGTTTTTAATGCACACATAAATTAAAAAAAAAAAACACGCCTTTTTTATAGATCGATGCAGGTTGCTTTGAGTTTATAGAAGACATATAAAGAACATTTGAAAGTTTCCAGAGAAAACCACACTTTCAATATGCAAACTGCCACTGTACTGTCCCAAGTTTGCAATCATGCTGGTATCCTTCAGGATGGGCTTCTAACTACTTCTTAGTATCCCACTTTGTATTGTTTCATCTGACTGATTAGACACCAAACCACCTTCAGAAGGCTTGTGCAGAACAGATGTAGAAAAAAAAAGAATTTGTTTCTGCCAAAAAACTCATAAGCTCAAGGGCCGTTTAACTTAGCTCAGTCACTTAGTTTATTTTGCATTAGAGGAACTTCTCATTTAATTTACCAGTCTATAATAGGTAACTTTTTCAATATGAAGCTAAAGGTCACTATTATATGTAAGGAAAATTAAGCCAATGTTCTTGGTTGCCTTACAGTTCTCCTAGTTCAACTACTCCAATAAATGAACATGTACAACAAGCCGAAGGGCTTTTTATTACAAATTTAATTCATTTCTCTAGACAACTGTGAAATTTGCCATTGACATTAGTCATTACCCCAAGGCGAACTAAAAGATGATCTCAGTTAATAAATGATCCTTAACAAGGAACGCTCCTATCTTCTGTGATATTGGCACAGGCACATTTTATTAATGCAGGACTAGCTTCCTGCCAGAACACTAGCATTCACGACTATTTGGTGTGCTTGTTTCCTCTTCCTGCTCCTGATATTAATAATTATGCAACGGGATAATTAGCAACACAAAGAGACAGTACTATGTGCTTGCAGCTAGATTTTCAGCACGTTAACCTTCTGGGAAATAAAGAACAGAAGCAAAGAGTCTAGCCAAATAACCAATGCAGGTTGATTTCACAGTGTGTAAAAGGCTAATTATCTGTGAAAAGTCTGACCTCAAGTAACAAAATTACACAAATGTGCAGGCATTTTATCTTAAATAAAACTCAGATGCACTAGTTCATAATGTGAGGAATCATGGTTAATAGCTGTATTCCAGAACTATTTGTCTATATATAGGTTTATAAAAATAAAAAGAAATCCAAGAGAGAAATAATGGTCTCCTACAAAATGTTAACCAGTTATCCAAATACCTGCAAAGGTAGGGTAAAATAAACTCCCCCCATCCCCCAACCATTGCAATGCTAAAAAAAAATATACCCAGTATGTGACAGAAGTAGGTTAAGTGCATTTTGTTTACTGGAGACAGGCTACAATAAAAAGCAGAAAATATTACTACTTCTTTACAGATACCATGTGTAATTCATTCTGATATAAGAATATTTATCCACTAGCAGTAATAACAAACCACAATTTTTGTCATGAAAAAAATAAATTGTATTTGCAAAAAGCAAACACATTACGGAGTGTGTAAAAATGCAATATTCCCATTTTCTAGTCAGAGTTCCAATTTATTGAAGTAACAGAGCAGAAAATGCACTGACAGCTGTTACATTTTATTGCGAATTAGTATATACGTTTTATATCCAGTGAGCAAATGCATGATACATTGTATTCCAGTAATTGCCACTGGCTTTCCAAATGGAAACTGAATGATCTTAGTGCAATTACACTCAGGAGAGTAAGTGTAACAAGCTACAGTTCTACGTTATAGCTCTTTAACAATACCAAGAATTTTACTCTGTTTAAAAAAATAAAATAAAAAGGTCAGACTATATATATAAAGACAGAAATATATATTTATCCATCTACAGATGATAAAATGAGTATTTCTGCTATTCTGGCTTAGATTTCGTTACGTATAACACAGCCTATATGTTTCAAAAAGTTTGTAAGAACACTGCTTAAGTTTTCTACTAGTTTAGTAATTTCTTCAGCATCAACAGTTCGGGGGGGGGGGTGGTAGAGGGGAATGGACAGAATGGTTGGAAACTTCGAACACAGAAAATCAAAACTTCTCATTTCACATAGGAAATACAAGTTTGCTATTCCTAGACCGCGCTCTAATTTGCCAGTATCCTTGCATAGAAAATAAAACATTTGCTTTGAAAGATTTAACACATTACCTTCAGATGTAACATTTTAAATGCTTGTTACCGCAGGTTTTTTCCCTCCCCCAGTTATCACCTGAGATAGTACCACTCCAAAGAGAGCCGAGGTGCTGAGAAATTAATATTTCAAATGCATTAAGGGGAGTGGGGGCAGGGGGGAAAAACATTTTATTTTTATTTTTATTTTTTACTAACCTTCATAACATATTTTAAACCATTTCGTTGGGCAACCAGTCTTGTGACAGCTTCTGCACCTTCAAGCTCTAGCGTGAAGCGCTCGGTAAAGCCGGCAGTCTCCTCCCCTCTAGTGGTTACCAGCTCTCTTTGCAGCAAAGAGAGGGAGAGAAAGGCCTATAGAAGACCACCTCAGGGCCATTTGTGTCATTTTTCTAAGCTTACAAGGGGAGAAAAAAGAAAAAAACAACCCACAAACAACCCACCAAAAAAAAAAAAAAAAAGCCAAACAAAAAAACCCCACGACAGAGCAGGCAGTCTATCACTGCAGCAAATAAAATTTATCAGTCATTTAAAACAATATGTTAGTAGTGACTACAACTTAATCAACACCAACCTGCTGACATAGATTTGCAATTTGAGCAGGTTATTAGTGATCGAATTAACAACATGTCACAACTTGTATCTGATTTATTAAAGGAAGCTGACTAATGCAACAGAGCTATAAACAACACGCATGGAGACATTTTTCAGGCGTGCTGACTACTGCCGTACAGCCCATGAAAAAGCAGAGTTAGAAACAATCTCTCTGATTTTGCCTTTTTTTGCAGGCACTTATAGATTGTTGCATCTTGGTGTTACTGTGAAGCACGGGGATCTACACCATAAACCTGTACCCCAGAGGGGTCGGACCCTGTACAAACAGGCACAAAAATATCAGCCCTGCCACATCTAGTAAAAGAGCTTAATGGGAGGGGTTGGCACAGGGAAGCAAAGAGAAAAAACAGGATACCGAGATAGGCTGTGATCTCAGCAATACAGTAACCTAATCATTACCAGCTTTTTTTCTTCGTAGTCCTCATGACGGAGGGTTTTAAGAAGACGTGAGAAGGAGAACTACGAAGTGAGGCAGCATCGTTTTCTGGAGTTTACCCAAATCTCTTCCTAATTATGTAGGGTAGCACGGTAGAAAGCACAATGTCCCTACATGGCACATAAGAAGTCAGAGCTTGCAGTACTTTTACGGGAGTGAGCTAATATTGACCCAAACGTACAAAGATGTCTACACAGAGCATGGATTTAAAATTCTTTTGCTTTTCAAAATTTGTCCCCGAACAGGGTTTGCTTCAAACCCCACTCTTTGCTTCTGCATCAGGCCCATGCACGGCCACCAATATAAAACGAAGACCTTTCACAGCTTTAGACAAAACGATTTATTTCAGAGGAGCATTGTAAACACAGTTAAGCATGAGCTGTGCAGATTAGATTTGGTCGTGTATCCAAGTCCAAGGGTAACCTGACCAGATTTTGATTTGCGCCCACTTCTAATTCTGAAACAATTAGTTACAGCCCAACTAGTGGCTTGAGAGCATTTTCATGAGAAACAAGAATTTAACATAAATCCACATAACCAAGGAAATTCAGAATTGAAGCTGTCAATTCTTAGGCCCAATAGAACACATAAAGAGGCTTGTTAATGCTGAACTAATTGGCATTCTTGGCTTGACAGTCTCAGCAGAGAGACCAAGGAGTGAATAAGCATGGAGACTAAACTACCCTCTCACTCACAGGTGGTCCCTCTAGGTTAGGACTAAAGCACATTTGGAGATGAAGAAGCAAAGAGAAAAATGTACACCAATGGTGCCGTTTAATTCGCAAACAGGAGATTTTAGCCTGCGCTGAAGGCGATGCAACCAATTCCTAACCACTGGTTATTCTTACAGCATCAGTTAGCCTGCAAATACACAAAGGTTTTGATTTCCTTTTAGCAGTAGTTTATGTTTTATAATTAAGGGGAGAGGCTGATATCCTCCAGCCACCCCTATCACCATGTTAACTTCTATAGAAATGAATGAAAAAATCCCAATCTGAAAAACACCGTACTCTGCAAACTGACCAACATAGTCACAGTATTTGCAGACAGGCGCTCAGGGAAGGACTTCGCCTCTGCCTCCCTGAGGCTGCCAAGGACGGGCCAGGGAGTAAGTGTTCCTGCAGCCGTAGCTCCTCTGGCACACACAGCAGCTCACCCTCCGCATCCCATGGAAAAGTAAATGTTTCTCTGGCAATCACTGGGAGGTGAGGATCCGGTTATGCTTGAGCCCTTATTATTTAAAGGTGTGTCTGTAGTACTCGGTGAACTTCATGAGGTCATTGATGTATCGTTACCTCTGGAAGGGCATAATAAGGGACCAACAATATATTTGCTTCAGGTAGGTTGGTGTTGAGCAGTAAAAGTGTATCTTTCCCACTGAAACTGCTGTATTATAAGAGAGAGATTGAAAATAAGATGCACAATATTAACACTGAGGGTAATTAATCACTGGAACAAATTACTGAGGGTGACAGTAGATTCCCTTTCAGTGGGAGTCCTTAAATCAATATTGAATGTTTTCTTAAAAGGTACGTTCCAGCTCAGCTACAAGTTATAGGGTTCAATGCAGAAATTACAGGATGAAATTCAATGAGCTATGCAATACAGGAAGTTAAACTAAAATATTGTCATGCGGATTTCTAGACTTAAAATGTATTAATTTATTAATTTTAGCCCACAAGAAAAAAGGGTATATCTACCAAAAAAAAAAAAAAAAAAAAGTTGGGAAATAATGACCCATCTGCACAGAGTAGTTCTTCAACTGATGTAATATCAATTGAAAAAATGGAAATTAATGAATAAATCTTGATCCTATACATCTTAAAAGTGACTACTTAAACATGACACATTCATAACTCTCCAGATTTGTTCACTTGCCAGATTTTCCTTCCATGGCTAAAGTATTCTCAGTGCAGCAATGGAAGATGGTGACAAGGCAGTCCCAGCTCTTGGGGTCATCTGGGGACTGTTCAGCCCCAGTGCAATTTTGAGCAGCCTCAGGGCTGCCCAAAGTTGTGCTAGCTTGTAATCATGCCCTGTAGCTGTTAAACCAGCTGAAGAATAACCAGGCACAACATGATCCATACACCTCCACACTTGTCCTTCTGGCGCTCCGCAAAGCATGTTCGCTAAAAAAGGATGGAGAGAGACAGAGGAGGAGGTCAACAGTTGAAAACAGACTTTGCGATTAGAATCATGTCTCCTTACTGAAGCTAAAATAATTTATCTAAAATAAATTATTTTAATCTTGTTAGCAATAGACTTGAAAAAGTTAAAGAGAGGATCTACTCCTTCTTACATATGAGTAGAATTCTACGCTAATTTAAAAGAACTTATTTAACTGCAACACTTACAGACATCAGCACAATCTCTCATGTGGAAAGTAGACTAAAACATTTGTAATTCTTCCCTTTCAGAAGAGCTTGAGCTCCTCAGAAGAAAAGCAATTCTAATTTTCTGAGACACAAACACCAATTCTAATGGTATTATTTTAGAATTATGACCATAATTTTAACAGCTTTTCTGGCCTTTCAGTGAGGAATCTTCAACAAAGAGATAAACAAACTGAATCCTGCAGTATTAAAAATTAAAGGTCACAGGTTTGGCCATGGACATCACTTACGCTTTCTATACTTGTTTAATATAAGAAACCAGATAAGGTGTTCAGTTCTCCATTATGCTCGCTGTATATGCCAGCCTTTGTGAATTTTCCCAAAGATAGTTTCCCTTTGCAGAAGCATCTGGAGTAGAATTGCTGAGAAAATTTGAAAATTTGATAGTATTTTTAATAATCTAAGCAAATTGCATAGCTTAGTTATCAGCTGTTCGTGAAACTCTAAATGATGAGCAGTTTGTCCATCATTGTTTTGTTCTCCTGCAAAACTGAATAACTCTTGTAATAACAGAAGAGTTATTAGAAACAGATCATAAATGGTTCAAAATCAATCCATACACAGCCTTGTCAAATGGGGCTGTTTGAACTCAGCAGTCTACATGGATAGTTTTACAGCCTCAAGATCTAAACATTCTGATACAATAATTTCTGGTTTACAGTTCTGCCTGTTATGTATGTGAATGCGACACACATCTTTTAAAAAATTTTACCCTGGGAATAACAATTTTACCCCAAGACTCAATTGTTTTTTTTTTTCCCTGAAAAGAAAATAATAATGTAGAAATAAATACTAAATGTTGCACTCTGCTGCTTCTTTGTACTATACATCAAGCCAAATTCTACTGTCCATGGGAGATAAAGGGTTTAATTATTTCAGGAATTCCTCAGCTGATGTGCACTCATCTCAGCTGAAAACGTCACATGGGTTCTGGCGAAAGAAACATAGCCTTGTAACTCTCGGAAGCCTGTTGTCCTGCCTTAACAGATATGCGTCAAATCCCACCTGATGCATTTCTTGGGATTTCTCTCATGCCTCACATTACTTACAAAATTGAGGGTATTCCCCATTTTCTAAGAAATGGTCCCAACGGGGAGCAAAATATTTAGCGGAAGACAATACGCTCACAGTGAGTCATCCAATGAAACCACAGAATCTAAGACTGTTCTTGTATTATCTGGCATGGCTAGAGATAATAACGGTCTTTCCACATCCAACCAACTGGAATAGCAACAGAATCATGATGAAATAAAAAACCAAAAGTAGATTAGGAACAATGTGAAGTAGTTCTCTCTTTTAGTTAATTTAAAATATATCGGCCATTAAGTCTGAGGAACTGTCTCTTTGAGAATCTAATGAGCCAAACAGATTGCTTCTTTTAGTATCCCCTTAAACATCTTTCTAGATATGAGTCTTACTCCTGAGAAGACCAACTGGTCAAAAGAGGATGCACACCCAGCAACAACAGCAACAGGAGAGAAGAGATCTGTTTTCAGCTGCTCAGCAGACCAAATTATAAACCAGTGGAAATGGAGACTGCTTACTGCTATTGTATTTGCCTGAGCAGAGACTGCAGGATGTTCTGCATTTTTAACAATACACACAAAGAAATGGATCAAGTCCTACTTATTGCTCACGGGCAAAAGAGGAACATATTTAAGATTTTTCTGCAGATGAACGCGGGGGAGGCCAAGAAAAATATAATATAGCCCTACAGATGCATAGTAAGTAATTCTTTTTCCCATATTGCAGTATCATATGCGAGGGAACACATTTGCTCCAGGATTGCCAGTTCACAGAAGGATCAATGCACAGACAGGTTCGTAGAACCCCGTGTGAACCAACGGAGCTTTCCAAATTCAGGGCAGATGAAAGGGAGCAAACGATCTATGCAGTGCCAAATTGTATATGGTGCTATAGATAGCTGATCAATGCCAGCCATGTAGCAGACCCTTGCTCTGACAATCTGAAGGTCTGCTCAGGTGACTACAAACAGTAGAAGCAAAGAGAGAACACACGGAGCACAGCGTGGGCGTTATAACTAGAGTGCTGTAAATTAGAAAGGCACACATTTGTAATTGGCATTGCTGACAAAGAAGTGGCACTAAAGTTACAGATGGAGTCAGAGCTGATGCTGGAACAAGCAGCCTAAATAGCTTGTCACTCTGAGCTCATTAAGAAGTAAAATGCAGATCAGGGAACAGCTAAGCAGCTGGGTCAGGTTGTTCATTGGCTAATTTAGTCTAAACAAGAAAGAGGGAAGGCATGAAACATGTTCTGGAAGAGTGTAAAAGAAAGCAAGGAACCAGAAGGGTAGGGGTGGCCAACCACTTGCTGCAAGCTGAAACACAGCTTAAGAGAAAACACCAAAGCCAAAGAAAAAAAAAAAAAAAAACCTTGAAAAACAAACCTCCAAACTTAAATCAACCTTCGCCTTCTCTTCTTTTTTTTTTTTTTTTGATATTTCACTAAATAAACAAAATGCAAAAAAATTGGGGTTTCAGCTGTCTCAAAAAATCATTGGAATCCAAGAATCAAGTAATCAGCAACACACATGCCAGTCAAGCATACAGCTATCCACGGCTGAAGACCGACACTGACATATTCATACATATGTATGAGCGTCAGTATTTGCATGTCAGCACTAAGCATGTAACAATGCAGGTACTTGGGTTAGAAAATTTGGCAAAACCCCCTCTCTCTTTTCAGAACTGACGCCAGACCTGCCACCGCTGCAGTCGGTAGGCCTGAAGGCAAAGCAGTTCAGAGCCCTCTTCTCCCCAAATTCTGACCCCCTCGCTCACCTTCTAAAAACAGAGGCTTGCCATCAGGATCCCCAACATGCACACTTGAACCCCGGACTCTCCGGGATCAAAAAGTCTGCCAGAAAACCTCCACAGACCCACCTGGGCTACACATTCACAACAGGTCCCCTCCCAGCCTTGCCCTGCTTGTTGCAGTCCCATTTTGTAGACGCTCCTTTTTCTCTAAGGGCTGTGTGGAATCAGCGTGCAACAGAGGGGAAGGCTGGTACAACGTTAACTAACTCTTCTTTGTAATTAAAGGCGTAAAATCTGCTCCACACACAATCTTTATTTAGGTAAATTTCAGAGCCGATAATCAGATCTTCTATGAAAGAGAAGGGAACAAATGAGCTAGAAATTCGTGATCTGTCATATTTAGAAGCCATCATCAGTCAACGCCAAGATGTTTTTTATGCATGGGCATGTAGGTATGGGGATTGAAAGGGGCTCTTCTGTGATATTTACATCTTGTGTGATCCATTATCGTTCCCCAAAAATAAGTTTTGTGAAAGGTTATGACTTTTAAGCAATATTATGTACTATGATTGAGCCAAGCAAAGGAGAGCAGGTGAAGGAGAAGACAACAGAACCTCTGTCTGCATATCATATTCTGGCTTCCTGCAGAGCTCCTGGGGTCCCTGGGCATTGCAGAAGATACATAAGATCTCAGGACAAACCCCCAAATTAGCTATAAAAATGTCATGATCCTGACAAACTGTTGTGAGACAGCACATACTGAGATTTCCTACTCCAGGTCCTCTTCCTGGAGATTTTAATGTCCACTCCAGCATTACCTGTCGCCCTGAATTTTTCCTTATAATTTTACACCCCTTTGTTTGATCTACAGTGAATAAATATGTCAGTGCTGTTAGAAAGGCAAGTTGATTTTTTAGATTTAACAGAAAAGGAGCTAAAAGTTGAGAGCTTTCTCTGTGAGGGAACTGTTATAATGTTCTATTATCCCTGCAGGGATGGAAGGAAATTCTTGTAAATATTACTTATTTAACAGAATGTTCTTAAAAAACGTATCAAACTACTTACTGAAATCATATGAACAAATCATAAGAGACTGGTGAATTGAAATGATTAAGGCTCGTTTAATTTCTTGAAACCAGGACATTTCCCCAACATCATAATACGGCTTTGGGTTACATAGTCTTGAAATAACTGCTGGATCAGTTTTCTGTCATATCTGTTGATGCAGTGCATAGCTAACATAAAAACTCAGCTCTCTGACTAGGGCATACATACTATTTTCCTTTTTTTTTCTGTTTCCTTTTTTTTAATTTCTAAAATAAATTTTTCTCTGTTAATGAGTCTACTGAGATAATTGTATTGATATTTTAAAATGCCATTGTTCCCCAGACAAATACTTTGCACAAAGAGGAAGTTTCATCACACTCTATATGCCCCTTTAAAGACATACAGAGAACATAATAGTTTTATCATTCATAGTCTTTTTAATATAGTGTTAAAACCTAAAATAAAGAAGACAAATTTCTATAGAATCTGAAAAGACAAGGGGAGGACAATATGTCTCATTCGTGGTGGCAGAATGAGGCTGTCTCAATGGTTATTGCGGAAAGAGCTTCCTTGGACAAGTAGCTCTGCTGCAAATAGCACAGAGTGATTGAGACTGCAAACAGTGGATGTCCTCGAGGGGTAAGGTGTCATGCTGGGAAGTGGAGTAGCAGAATTTGATCCACTGTTACTGCGCAGTGATATTCAAACCCTAACAAGAACACAAGGACAGGATGATTTGGTGGATGGAAAATGGGGCTGAAAATTAGTAGTCCTGGACTATATTTTTTTCCTAACATACGCTTCAGATGAAATTCTTCTCTTTTCCCAAAGACCCAGGAAATCCTTAAGGAAAGCAATGACAAAAAAAGGCATTTTTATTCCTGATTGTTCAGGATTTCATATTGGTAGTCCATTCCTCCTTTAGCCACCCCCTTCTCCAAACGGGTTTCCCAAATTAGCAGGCATTTAAAAAGTTGAAGCCAGTTTAAACAGAGATGCTTATGCTTCCTTTTCTCACAGAAGCCTTGAAAATAGCTAATATTTGTAGGATGTTTGGAGACAACTGAATGGGAAGTGCTCTAGAAAAGCAAATTATTGTTGGTATTATAAACCAATATAATTTACATTTTCTTCAGTATTATTCTCTTTTTGTGCTATTTGTTCATATTTATGACTTCTGTGTATTTATATGCATCAAAAATTAATACAAAGATTTATTGAAGAAATGACAATGCTATAATTGCTGCAGTTGGAAAATCAGTACAACTTCTCAGACAACAAAGCAATATGTTGAATTTATGAACCCTGCCTCACTTATTTACATTTAGCATACTGAAAATATTTGAACCATTTAGTTGATGGATTGCAAGCATATTAGGTTAATTAAACCTATCTTGCAAGTATCCTTTTCAGAGTTATATGCTTCTTATATTGGTTGTATTTAGGAGAATATATGTGTTGTAGAAAAACGTGTCTGTTATTACATCTCAATTCAGCAAAAACAGTATTTCTAATTTCAGTAACATCTCTCACAGCCTTTCAAGTAGGTCTGAACTGTACTGGAAAGTTTTACTGTTCATTCTGACAAGGGGGTTATTTTTCATTTTCTACTTTAATTTAAAAGCTCCAATGACCCTTCCTCCACTCTTTTGCCTTGTGATTTCTCCATTGGAAAGCAGGATTTATGAAGGGAAATTTTTCTAATACAATTACTTTCCATCTCAGCCTGTGGAGTTTAAGATACTAAAGACAACTGGCTAAGTCTCATGTTGCACTGGGTGCCTCATTTCTGGTTTGTTGTTTTGGGTTTTTTTTCCACTAAAAGCCTTTGATTCTCTTTTGCTGCTTCTGCAGAGGTCTGGGGTGATGTGAGTGCTGTACTAAACATCCCGAGTTTTCCTCTGCTGTGTCTCACGAAACAGGGGCTAAACAAGCCATCTGGGAACGATGAAAATTACAACTTGAGCAAAAAACCTTTAAGTCATGAAGTCTGCATCACAAGTAGAGGTCGAGAGTGATGCAAACAGTTGCTAAAGATGGGTTCAGGTTCAGGAGAAAGTAAGCAGTGATTTTGTTACTATCTTTTATAACATTTCAATAGCCTCCTGACAGCTTTAATGTGTAGTCAGACACCCTGGCAGTTTAATACTGAATAGATTGGTTCCAGTTTCCTAAAATCATATGTGCTTGTAGCCCACATCCAAACAATATTTCCCTATCTGAAAGATCTACCCTTAGAGATGTGACTTGTAAAATTCAGTGTATTCCAAGCATGAATCAAGCTCATTGCTGTCACATTTATCACTTCAGAACCATGACAACATTTTAATGGAATTAATATTTAATAGAATTAAGTATTTTTGAATTGCCTGACTTTATTTTGCACAAAGAAACCAATGGAAATCTATCTCAATAGATCATATTAACCTAGAAATCTATGATGCTAGATCAGTTTCAAGCTAGAAAACCAAACTGAAATCTGTACATTCCTAATCAGAGAAATTATATCTGGCAGTTCAATTATATGTGCAATTACTCATACTTCAATCATGGGAGCTACAAAAATTCAGTGTTTCATGCTAACTCTGTAAAAAGGAAATGCATATTTATGAAAAAATATTTTTATCCTTCATTTTTCTTTAAGAAAATTCTTGAGAGGTAAAATCTTAAACTACAGAATGGAAAAAAACTTGCACAATACCCCTGAATCCCTCATCTGAACACAGTTTTCATTACTCCTGCATAGTACTTTTACTAATATTTTAATTATTTTTTGTCACATATGTTCCTGCAATGACTAGCAGGTTCTATAAGCAACAATGTTTTGGTACTGCAGCAATATATCAGAAAGCATGCAACTTGCCCCAGAGTGCTCCAACTCTAATTAAACATGGACAATTGCTTAAATGACTTTCTGAGATCAGCAGCACCTATGTTTAAGAAGCAACATTATACACTGTCTTCTACCAGTCATAGCTCAACTATGTGTCTTCCACTCTGCTCCCACATTTACCTTTCTTCCAGCAAAAATCTGTATTCAGAGTCAAATATGCTAAAATTTGTTCTTGCAAAAGCAAAAGCCATAAAAGGTCTTTCAGTTTTTCCTAGCACCAAAGTGATGCAAATAATTCTTTCCTCACATCTGGCCAAAAGCTTCCATGGTAGGAAGTTGAAGAAAGAAAGCCAGCCTATGCTGAGGTCCCTCCAAACCCCATGATCAAACATGATCGGTTTGTCTATTCCCCACTGAGATAATAATTGTCTCCTACTACAAGGAATAGCAGTCTCAGCTGTGAAGGTTGCAGTTCAAATACTTGTTAGAGCGCAGAATGGAGGGTTGTCACAAACATATAAAAATATGTTTCAGTTTCTTCCTTTCTTCAAAAATCAGTTGGCAAAAATCAAACATCTGAAGTTAGGAAAGTTAGAGAATACCGAAATGTATGAGGGCTTATGAACAATTGTGTGCTATTTTCCAACTGGGACCCTAGTTCACCCAGTGCACAGGATGAATATGTAAGGGAGCATACACAATAATTTTAAGGGTATGTCTATAGTGAACAATATTGCACTGTGAAAAGATACCCAGCTGGCTCTGAAAGTAGAAACAATCACAATATGAAAGTGAAGTGACCTAATTAGTCCCAGTGCAAATACCGTATTCACACAGCTGTACTGCTTCCTATACATGAGCTAGTATACCTGTGCGGCACAGCACTGTGACATACACACATCCTCTCTTTTGGGACTAGCTTGAATAACCTTACGTGAAGTGTGTGTGGATGTGCCCTACATTTCTCAATTATCCCAAGTTCTTAATTATCTTCAAGTGCTTGCTATCGGAACTCAACATTTTTAAAGAAGAGTTTATCAGTAGGTAATTAATATATCTTTATCTGTAGGCAATTAATATACACTTAAGATATTCAAGAAGAATAGCAATTTTCAGCAACCAAGTGTTTTAAAATTATTTGCTTTTTTTCAGAAGATGGGCGTGACTCACTCTTTCTAAAAATAAGACATCTGAGAAGCTGTCAGGAACGTACCTGAACATTTGCCTGTGAGACTCACTGGAAGCCTGGAAGGGAACTCAACAGAATTTTTCTCCTCTTGGGGACAAAAGGGGAACTAGACCTTCCTCATTTTCCTTCTCTCTCATTCTTTTTTTTTTCCCTTTCTTTTTTTTTAATCCCTTTAGTTTTTCATTTAATTCAGACTATTTCTTGTGAGGTTTATACTTTAAACAATACCATAAAAAGAAAAAAAAAACTTTAGAAGGAAACATTCTGTGTGCTCTCTCTGTACTTCCAGGTTAGCGGGAGCCAGGGAAGGACACACCACTGTGACATGTTCTTTGTTTCTAGCAAATTATGAGGAAGTAGCAAGGAAGGAAAGAGTCTACAATATAACTAGCCTCTCTCAGTTGGTTCATTTTTTAATGCAATTTTGATTCTAATTTCAGTTACATGAAGAAGTGCAGAGTGCAACACCACAAAACAAAAATTTAACTGGGGTAAAACTAGTCTAGATGACATTAAACCCCATCATTTAATAGATTACTGGCTACTTTAATTGCTACTCTTCACAGAAAGCAGAGAGGAGTTAAGTGAACCATTCTGATTTAATATAACTGAAGAGCTAATATTTTATACAGTGTCGGCTCTTAGTGGTTGCATTAAGTACAGAGAGAGTGCCAAGTGCTTTACAAACATATATGAATGCACAGATCTTACCCCCAGAGCTTACAATATGAAAAGACAGATGGAGAATAAGGGAAAAAATATCACAGAAAAGAAAACTTCCTTTGTCTGAAGGTAGTTTATTAGAATCCTTACATTTTAAAAATTAGAATCCTAATTTTCAGTGGTATTCAATGAAATAAAACACATGGGGAAACATCTCTGATGACTCTGTCTCTTTTACTTTTCTGCTAACTTCTCAGTTGCTATCGGGGGCAGATTGTTTTCAGGCACTTTCCTAGTGAAAAACAGCCTTTTCCATTTATCAGTAGAGTTCACTCAAAGTCAGGCTGAAGCTAGATATTATCTTACTGAGTAAAGTCAGGACCAACTAATTTCAATCCCTGGAATGAGATATAATGTAAAACTCTGGAAGAATTTGTTGTTATTTTCTCCTTAGTCTTTTCTATCTTACATTTATCATCCACAATTGCTGCCATTTGGTCTTTTCCTAAATGAATTAAATTAGAACCCAATTAAAGCTCGTGAGTTAAAGCATTTACTTATTTTACTTAAATGTATGAAGTTGCCCGAATGCAGTAACGAGCACAATGGCAACCCACTATTAGTGGACTGTTATTCCCTGTTTGCTCAGTACAGATGTTAATTCTGATGAATATCCATGTGCTTTTTTGTTCAATAAAGCATAAGGAGAGGTCAGAGGTAAAGGATACCGACTCCTTTGTTATCACAGTCCTCCTTCTGTTGAGAAACGTAGGTTCATATTCAGCTGCTTTTGCCACAGCAGCCACGAAAGGATCCGGCAGTTTCTCTCTCAGGTAGAAATTCTTGCAGATCCCAGCCTGGCCCTTCATCTGGCCTCTGCTGACCTCTCATATTTGAACCAGAGGCCTAGTAAACCTTGAAATCTGTGAAGTATAGCAATTCTTGCTCTGGTGTAAAATCCAGCTAGCCAGTTGGAACTAGAAGACTGGTTTTTTGGGTCTGGGATTTCCATTATTTTGTAAAGTTTGTTGTTTCCTTTACCAGGTTTCTTTCTTTCTATTTCACATGAAAGCCAACTGAATTTAAGCAGAATACCATTTAAAACAAACAAACCAACCCCTTGTTTTTTTCTACTGTAAAAACTTGAATGGCTTCATACCTTTTAAAATATTTCAGTATCTGACAGAAAAAGACAATGGAGCCAGTATTTTCCTTAGTACGTACCCTAGAAAACTCTGGGAGGAAGTTCACTCCCCTTATTATCCCAGAGTACATACAGACGCAGCCCTGTCACTATACTGTAAGTAATTTTTTTTTAAACTGGTTGTTCATCAAATGGTCACAAATCTTGGCATATTACCTGAAGAAAAACTGGAAGTTTTAAAAGGCTTGAACTGATTCAGTTAAGAGATTATTTTCTTATCTATAATCTCTTTTGTTGTTGCTTTATCCATTGGTTGACCTCTGCAGTCAAACTGCCTTCTAACTTCCTACAGATACAAAAAAAGTAGAAGAGCTCCTACCAGTACATGTATATATTTTTAGCTCTATAATATACGGAGATTTACTGTATTGTTAGGGTTCATTATGTGTGAAAGTAAACACCAATTATGTAGTCTCCTAAATGCTGGCAGTCACAGAGCAAAAATACTGATGCCACTCCCCCAAATTTTTCTAATCTTTTGTCATGAGGGGAATGTCTCAGATCTGTCAGATATGATCTCATCTCTTGCAAAAAAGAAAGCATAAACAGTACAACTTTCACTAGGTGAAATGAAAAAAACCCCATCTCTTTTACTGAAACTAAAATACATGCAGAAAGCAGAAGTAAGATTTCTAGTATTCAGTTCATTCTGCCTATCTTCTTTTATTATTATTTACAGAAGAAAAGAGAGAACACATTTCCCCAGGTTAACTTTTTACTGGTATGCTAAGTACACTTTTAAATTTTATCTTTGGCTTCTGGAGTCTGTGCAATCCACGCTTGCATGCTTGTCTTTATCCATGGAATTTTAAATGTTTGCACTCCAACCTGAAAATTCACTGAATATTTCCAAAAACTCAGAAAAAAACACCAACGAACCAAGATAAGTGTTCTCTAGACTAGCAGTAGACTACATAATAGCATAGCAGGGAAGGGGAAAGAACAGTTTACTCCTGCTTAAATTCTTACTGAGCAACACCTAGTACTTAGAATTACAGTAGCTTTCTGCTGAGGAGGGACAAAGACATTTAGAAACAATTTACTACAACTTCATCAGGTTTTGAATAAACAGAAAATACTGATTATAATCTGGTTAGAAATATGAAAATATATTTATGAAGGGTTCTACAAAAGTACATATGAAAATTAATATAAAATAGTAATGACACTTAAATATAAAATCAATCTGATCACGATCAAGTGTTATCTAGTGATATGCTGTTTGTGGACTGACTTCAAGAAAAGACTTAAGCTTTTTTGTTTTATTACAAATTGAGAAGTATTGTCCAGCAAGAGAACACTGTCTATGAGGCTCTTGGCAATGGAGAGTGAGATGGTTTCAACCCAATCTGCTGGAAGTCTCATGGAGGAGACACGAGTTCAGGATTTAAAAGAACAGAAAATGAAAACTGAACTGGGAGCTTGATGCTGTAAACTTGTGGCTAGGACACTCATTGGTGCAGTTCTGGTCTCAGACACGGTTTTTACATATATGTATCATGTTGTAAAATTCAGAGATAGTCCTTTAAATGTAAGTCCACTGTTAGGGAGCAGTGAAATGATAAAACTTTCTGTCCTCCTTCTGTTCTTCCCCCCTGCTCCTTCTACCCCACACCCCTCCTCTCCCAGTGAGTTCTCCCCCCAGGATCAGGCAGCATTTGGCTTTAAAGTTGCTATTATGGACAAAGATGTCAAAATTCTTCCCAAGTGTTGATTAAGATTCCTAAGTGTTTGTTTAGATCTAAATTTCTTAATAGTTAATTTATTTATTGATAGATGTTAATGTCCCTTGCCATTTGCTTCATCCTAACTAAAGCAAATTAAGCTGGCAGCTAAAACAAAACAAAGATGTCTATATTACTAGTTAGATTAATAATATCTTAATTTCAGAAAAGGACTCTTCTGCTCTAAACAGGGTTTGTGGAATAAATAATTACATGTAAAGAGTTTAACTAATGTTTCATTAGATAAGAATACCTAAAGTGCTGATATTTACAAACTGTTCAAGGCTACTTTCCATTACTCCTCCCTAGAGTGATGCTATGACTCTGCCTTCTAAGTATATTCTCCAATTATATGAATCTCAGCTCCTGGTGTTCTGGGAGTTAATATTCAGCTTGCAGACTTCCTGACCTCAGTTCATTTTAGAAAACTAATGTTTTAGGGCATTCTAGAAGAAAACCAACAAAGTCCATTTTCAGAGCATTTAGGACCAAATTATATTATGTGTACTGCACTGGGATAAAGCTAATCTAAGAGTCATTTTAATCTTCCTTTTTCCTAGTAGGAAGAACTAAGTAAAAAATTTGACATTCTAATACCTATTTTGAAACACTCGGGTCTTGAGTTCAGTCTTGAGGTGGACTGACAAGTGGCTGAATGGCCAGGCCCAAAGGGTGGTGATCAGCAGCAGAAAGTCTAGTTGGAAGCCAGTACCTAGCGGTGTACCCCACGGGTCAATACAAGGTCCAGTCCTGTTTAACAGCTCCATTAGTGATCTGGATGATGGGGCAGAGTGTACCCTGAGGAAGTCTGCAGATGATGAAAAACTGTGAGGAGTGACTGGCAGGCCAGAGGGTCATGCTGCCTTCTAGAGGGACCTCAACAGGCTGGAGAAAAGGGCTGACGGAAACCTCATGAGGTTCAGCAAGGAGAAGTGCGAAGTCCTGCACCGGGGGGAGGAACAGCACCAGGCACCAGTACAGGCTGGGGGCCAACCAGCTGGAAAGTGGCTTTGCAGAAAAGGATCTGGGGATCCTGGTAGATGCCACGTTGACCATGAACCCGCAATGTGCCCTTGCTGCAGCGAAGGCAAATGGTAACCTGCACTAGGCAAAATATTTCCAGCAGGTCGAGGAAGGCGATCCTTCCCCTCTAATTAGCACTGGTGAGGCCAAAGCTGGGGTGCTGGGTCCAGTTCTGGGCTCCTCAGTATATGAGAGGATCAAATCTTGCTCTAAGAATATTTGTAGAAAGATAAACCATCGTGAATACAACTGCAAAACTGTATTCATTCTGGTCGTAGCATACGACTGTCTTGAAAGTTTCATATGGATTGTAGCTGGAAGGGAAAGGAGAGAGGTTTTGGCAAAAGAACAAAATAAATAAATAAAACAAACACACAAACAGTCACTGCATGGGAAGTCAGGAAGTAATATGGATGAAGAGCAAACCCACTCTAAAATTACATATATGGATACTTTGAAGCTACAAATTGTTTAGTTATGAGTTGCGATGAAAAGATCACAAGACATATAGATGGATCATATCAATAAGATCCACAAAATTCATACACAGCTGCTGGGAAAAAAAAAGTCAGAAGTGCTAAGCAGTTTTCAAAATGACTTTCTAGCTTTCCAAAATAGAGTTTTTTTCAGAAAAACTAGATTAAAGTCATTTTTTTCACTATAATTTTCAGTCTTGTTTCCTGAAAACGTATGCTTTTCAGTCAAAAGATCATTAACGACATACTTTGGATTAATCTACCAGCTCTACTGGTTTATAGAAAGGCAGACAACAACTGGTATCCATACACATAAGGTAAACCTTGATGACAAAGGAGGAAAATTATTTTCCCTGGAACCAGTGTCTTCTTCAAAGTTTTAACAACGTATGGAAAGGCAATAGGCTGTTTCCTGGGCCCTTATAGTAGTGCTAAAATGCAGAAGGAAGACAAGAAATAGTTCTCAAAACATTCCGACCAGAGACCTTCCCCTGGAGTAGTTAATTACAAGGAAAAAGTTTATTGCAGATCCTATGTAAAGAGCTCTGAGTAGCAGGCAATTACGACTTGTTGGAAAAAGAGCTAGCTGGAAAATGAACTGTTAACTGGCAATACATCAGGTTGAAGAAATACCATAATTAAAAAAAAATATAGAATGACTAAGTGCTAGCCATAGTGATACTAAGATTTAATACCCTTTCTTGTGAAATACATGAAATGGAAAAGCATAAAATGTGTTCAGATCTTCAAGACCTAAATAGCCTTCCCTGTAAAGTCATCCTACATCATTTCCCCTACTCACATTATTTAACATCTATGGAAGATTATGTAGCTGCTGTACTACGAAAAGACCTCCTATGATTGTTTTAATTGTTATTGATAATCACATATTAAACCACTAATAGTTAACAACAGCATATTGCTTTTGTTATTTATCTTTAGCAGGGTAATGTGACCAGTTAACTCTGTGAAATTCCAAATGCTGGTCAGAACTTCTGAGCAAAGCAGTATTTAATGCTAATGAAATATGTTCACCCAAGAAGTAGGAAGAAAATTAAGTCTGCTTGCAGGAATTTGAAAGAAATGCTATCTTTCCATGGCTTATTGTGAATTTCTCATTTGTTTCTAGTGGAGACAAATGAAAGATGAGGAAACTAGTTTACCCATGGCTGGAGAACAGAACAAAAAAATATGATGAAACATTTGATGTACCTACCTCTGTCATTTATTTCCTGTGTTTTCTAAGCAAGGAATCACCTACTTAACTCTGCAGTTCAGCTGCCTTATCTATGGCACAGAGTTCAGTGCACACCATCCGACTGGAAAGGTGTACTGAATTGATGTTTAAGAACTAAACCCTTCAAACATAGATACTACTACAAATAGAGAATGTGGGGCTGCTTTATTATACAAAAAAAGTCTTACAGAAATGTGATCTCCAAATTTCCTGCAATAACATGAAAGTTAACTGTGCTCACTTCTCATCTAACTTTGTGGGGTTTTTTAAATAATATATCTTCTCTCTCAAAAAAAAAAAAAAGAGGAAAGGCAAGCAACTATAAACTAATTCTATTTTCGTTTGGTCACTTCTTTCACACTTTGGCCAATTATGTCACAAAATCAACTTCAATCATGTCTTGTAAATGCATATACCTTCTAAGGTGAATGAATGTTCAGCATGTATTTTGCTGCTTATTTCAACCAATGAAATTATTTTCTTGTAAGTTACATTGATAATTTCCCTCTTCCTAAAGTATCTTGTAAGTTTTTTCCATACAAAAACATATTATTGCTAACCAAATTACCTGCACAGATTGTGACTTTCACCCTGCGATTTTCTTATGTCACTATTTATTTTGTAGGCACTTGTACCCCAAATACAGTTTCTCTGGTTAACCAAAGCATGTCCTCTCACAATGAAGTTCTGATATGGATGAACTGTAAACAGTTTGATAGAAATGTAATGTTTCTTTGTAAATCACTGTAAAATTTATAGAATTTTAATAAGCTGTATTTTTTCCATAGATCTGCTGAAGAATCCTATTGCATTTTATAATGGTGATTTTTTTTTTTGTTAATGCAATAAGATAATCCTAAAATAAATGATACCAGGTATCATTTTCCATTCCTTTTTAAAAGATTTTCCACTTAGAAAAACAATGCTTCATATCACTTCTGCTACATTCCTCCCTACTTTTTTCATTAGCTGTATGTTTTCCACTTAGTTTGGGAGCTGCTTTTTTCATTCCCAGGAAGTGCTCTCAGTCTAATTGGACTTAATAATAGCAATAGTCAAGTCTTTCCTCTTGGATGCAAAGTTAGAGATATCTAAGTATTCATCTTTTTGTGGTAAATTTAGCTATAAAATCCTTAACTGTACACTATAACTCAAAACCAACCACTGTGACTATCAGAAACTCTGCAGCTATATCCAGAACTATACCTTAATTTATGAAACAGGTTATAATATTTAAGATAAAAGTAGAATAAAGTGTTCTTTTCTTACTAGACTGATGGTTTGTCTTCCTGACAAATAAACCAATAACCAGTACAGTTGGCAGACATGGATTTTTCCATGATCACTGACAGATGACTGCCCCTTTCACATGAAGGGCCCTTGGAAATAAATTGCTATTTCTACCACAACTCATGCTACACATCTGTGCTGAAATAATTTCTTGTTGGGATTTGTTTCAGATTTGGCTAATACCTCAGGACTGCTACTGTGCAAACGACTGGTAAGAGTCACCAGGTCTGCTCCTTTTGCTCTTGGAAAAATGAGATGCATAAATACAGGAGCACTGATTACAGAACAACTCAGAGGAAGGATTCCCCTGCTGAGTCAACATCAGATGCTAATAGATAGCCTAAATTTTCCACGTCTGTTTTACCATTTGCCCTACACTGCTCACTATTGGTTTTGAAAACGTGAAGCTTTGTCTTGAAAATATAGATGCACTTTATATCACCATGTTGATGGGATTTCTGTATGTATACCATTAAAGTGACATCCTTAATAGAAACTAGTTGGTCTCCGTCTCAACTTAAAAGCAACTTAAAGTTTCTCTGGTTATTCTGTGAGCAGGGTTGTTCCTCAGGAGAAATTAAGAGCAATCCACACATTTGCACTAGCTGCAGTGACAGTTTGAGGTGGTGGGCTGGAGTATGCTGGCTTCTCTCTCAGTCTTGGCCAAGTTTTCTCTGCTGAGAGTGGTTGAAAATGCCACAAGGGTAATTTTGAATGGGGAGACTGAGTAGAAGGCGGTAGTTAGTCAATTACATTTTGCATTTTAAAAACAAGAACGGTGGTGGTAGTAGTAGTATATTTTTCTTCCAAGGAGAACACCATGATTCATGACAGCCTAACTTATATCAGGCTATCTCATTGTCATTATGAAATTCATGCCAGCATTTAAAGTGGAAGAGGCAAAATATAGCCACATTAAAAAGCTACATTTTGAAGCATATTTTGTTAGTCTCGCAATGTGCTCACCCTAAATCCCTATCATGTAAAAGAATGAATTTCTACCTACCACCATTTCACCACTCTAATAAAACACTGGAGAAGAAAGATGTGAAGGCAGAGTGAAAAGGACCTATTCTCCTCCAAGACTGTTTGATGCTAAGGCAGCTATTTAACAGAACCATATACCATAGCCTACTACTTACACATAATTTATTAATGTGTAAATCTTAAATTAAAAATAATTGAAAACCGTTAATGAGTAAGAGTATTCTGGCAAGGAAGACATACAAATTATAAAGCGTAATATGAGCAGTGCAGAACTAAGTAAATCATTGTCGGTGTTCATTCAGGAAAGATGCTTTTTCTTTTATTTCCAGTGGGTGAAGAATTCACTTCCATAAAAAAATAAAGCAAACAAAATAAAACAAGTTCCTCTTTTAGGTTGTGTCTTTGCATAGTATATCTGTGTCTAAACTACAACAAATGTATTTAAATTATACAACTGCATCTAAATTACAGTAAACATCATTTTTACAGTCCCTAACTTTTGATTGCCTCTACTTCTGACACGTCTCTCTGTGACTCACTTTATTTCCTGAGATGCTTCTATTTAGTGCATCTCCTACCTCATCCTTTAATTTTCCTAACACTAATTCAAACCCATAAACACAGAAGCCAAATGAAGGTTCACCAAACCCCTTGTGCACACAAGCTGCCAAGTTTTGCACAGCTCTACTTAAGACTCACATATGTGATCACTCACTTTGAACAAGCTACAATCACAGCAACCAAGGAATTTGCACCAGTTTAGAACAAAGCCGGCTTCTTTCACTTGAGCCAAAGCTATTGGCAAAGAACACAAAGTGCTGGATTGGCAACTCAGCATGGATTTAATCCAGAATTCAATTTGAAGCTCCATTACCTACAAGCCTTAGCCTTCATACCAATTGAGGAAATGCCTACTGCTTTTGATAACATAAAGGACCAAATCCCAGTGGAAGTATGTAAAGTTGTGCAGTGGCTCAAGAACAGCTATGCTAATGGAAGAGTCTTACACTTTTTCATTAATGGAACAATTAGGAGTTGACAAGTCCACTGTTCGCCCCCAAAATTTCATTGATGCACTACAGTGGCAATTTCCCATGGACAGCCTGGATGACCAGAACTTGTGTATTTGTGGGGCTTTGAGAGAAAACCACGAGTCAGAGACTGAGACTGGTATTATTCAGGTATTATAACTTCACATACTACTAAACTTTTTGCTTAATTTTACCTACATCACCAAAGCTTGGCTTTTGCTGCAGCTGATGATATAAATCTCTTACCCTTGTAAAAACCATGTTCTTGGGCTATTGAACTACTGTGTTTATCACTGCATCTTTAGAATTAAACTAGTCTGTAGAAAACAGCTAGGATTGTTAACTTGTCTATACTTTCTGTATTTAATTTGCTGGTATATTTAAGGGTATTATATCTAATTTTCTTCTTTTATCCCATCTTCACCTCACATATACAACCAACATAAGAGCAGGTGAAGCAGAACCTAATATGCTCCAACAGAAGTGAAGTCATAATCTTGACTTGCTTACAAATAGCAAGAAACATTTAGCAGAAACATGGGACGTTTAGGATTATAGTACTAAAAATATTAGCCAAAATAATTAGCACTAGAAGCATTGCACAAATGTTCTCCAATTCTTTGTCAAAGGGAAGAAATAAGAAAGTTAATGAGTTTAGTTTGCTTTACAAAGAAGTGGTACAAAAATTAGCAAATCTCAAAATAAAACCACATACCTGGAGGCATGAAACAGTTTGAAATTAGTTAATTGTCTAGAGGAAAGAAAAATACTATATCATTTTACGGTCAGTACTTGGCTAAACTTACCACCACTCAGTATCTCTGCTAAGTCTGTGTTGAGGTTTAACCCCAGCCAGCAATTAAGCACCACGCAGCCACTCGCTCATTCCACCCCACTGCCAGTGGGATAGTGGAAAGAATCAGAAAAAAAAGTAAAACTCGTGTGTTGAGATAAAAACAGTTTAGAAAAGAAGGGAAAATACTAATAATAGTAATAATAATAATAATAGAATATACAAAAGAAGTGATGCACAATACTATTGCTCACCACCCACTGAGCGGTGCCCAGCCAATGCCTGAGCCGCGGTGCCCCCCAGCCAGCTCCCCCCAGTTCCTATACTGGGCATGACGCCATATGGTATGCGGTACCCCTTTGGCTCACTTGGGTCAGCTGTCCTGGCTGTGTCCCCTCCCAGTTTCTTGTGCACCCCCAGCCTCCACTGGCCGGACAGGATGAAAAGCTTAAAAGTCCTTGACTTGGTATAAACACTGCTCTATCAACTTTATTCTCATCCTAAACCTAAACCACAGAACTATACCAGTTACTCAGAAGAAAATTAACTGTATTCCAGCTGAAACCAGGACAGCCTGGTAGGTCAGAGTAGTGCTGGGAGAAGTCCTGGCCAGTCAAGCTGGTAAACCGGACACTTTTTCAGGACGGCTTTGCCTTGCCCACTTCCTCAGTGCCTTTCACAGCATCCCAGATAGAGGCGCTCCCTAAAGCATGAGGGTACAAGCAGTTGTGTCCACACACAGCCAGATGATTCAGGGCACTGTGGAAGTTGTCTAGAACAATTTAAATTTTTTAAATTTGGGAGGTTTTGGCAATGTATGAGCTTATATGACATCTCTAACAAAAGGTGTACCCATGAAAGGATAAATGTTCTCACTAATAACCAGCTGAGAGTAGGACTGCTTGACACAGCATTGCATAGAGTACTGACACGCTGACCTACAAATCTTGGCTTCTTTTGCTACTTTAGGTTTAATAAAATAATATCTTTTTGGAATTCTGGACTTCAGTCCTACTATCTTTTGGTTCTTCATTCCTGTGGCTGCCTACCTGCATCCCCTGAAATGGTCAGTGTGGCCATGCAGGAGACATCTTGCACCACCAGGCTATTTGCTAGAGTTATAAAAATCTGTTGCTTCATTTTCTGTGCTGTAAGTGGAGGTGGTTTTGCAGCTTTTTGGGTAAATATTGTCTTTAGCTGAGCTGGGAGGAAACACCCTCTTCAACAATCCCTTTCACTGATAGTCTGTTAATACACCTCAGACTTGAATGAACAGACAAGCTCTAACTTTTTATGTATCCACTTGTTTTCATATGTTCTTAAATTGCACCTCTCACTTTGTTGCACAAGGCTCCTAATAATATGAAATTTATCGTGCTTGCTTTGAATTAAAAACTATGATGCGTTTTACCATAAATATATCTTTTTTGGTGTTTGTCTTTAAGTCACAGGGATTGACAACACTTCATGCATGTGTTTGATGAGAAAAGGGAAATTAACATAGTTCAAATCCTTAGCAATATCTTAAAAGAAAACCATTGTGAGTTTATGTCCAAATTACTTTTGCTGAAGTAAAAAAGCACATGGCTCTTTTTTGAGTATTCTGCATATATTTCTCTTTTTTCTCAACTTTTGCTCCCTGTAAAGTTCAAAGTACTTTCAGTAAGATTAGAAAATACCTAGAAAAATGTCCACTGCCCACAGTAGGATAATAAAAAAACTTAACAGAACATCCTGTAACTATTTACTTTTGGTTCAGGACAAATGTTTAAAAACTAAATACTAAACAAAAGCCAGTGCACAAGAATGTATTTTTTTTTCTGGAAAGTTAAATCCCCACCCCCACCCCCAAAGCTCAGTCTGAAACTGTATAACATACCTGTAACTATTTTATTAATACACTACAATTGAGATACTACATTAAAATATATTATACCAAAAATGTTCATGTTTAACCACAGACATGAAGTAGTTCATCTTAATCCTTCTGCCTGAGCATATATTTCATCACAAAAACTTGATGTGTTGTATGAGCTTGGAAATCTCAGAGATATTTTGCATTCAATAGGACTGTAGTTGAGTTTACATTTTAAGTGCATGTATAGTACTGAAAGAGAGATTCTGGGCCCACATCTTACACATATGAATAAATAATGTTAAAGCTAATAAGATCTCTGAGAGAAAATTATGATTGTCTTTAATCACTAACCTTAAGCAGCAGCAGACCATATTATCAAACACCTTCATTTCTTATAAAACTATCTATCACACACAATATAGACCTGATGAAAAGGAAGGTGGAAGTAATCAGGACAGAATGCCAATTACCTCATTACTTGTCATAGCACATTGTAACTGGAAATTGCTTCTTTCAGGTTCTGTTTGCTCAGGCAATTACAATAAACTCTCTGCTTGACATGTTGTTTGCACAGATGTAGTGCATTAATAAACATGAGGGCTAATCTGAATTATTGAACCAGCCGCAATAATTCCAACAAAGGATTTATAATAAGTCCAAGAAAGCTGAGGTATCACTGGAATTCCCTGTAAGCAACACTGACATACTTTATCACATGTAAAATCCTCAAATTTAATGTACAGTACTGGAATATGTCCCATAGGTATTTTATATTTTCTAGTACTCTAAGCCCTCGCAACTTCTATTATGAAGGAGACTCAACACTGCTAAGGGAAATGGCAATATCACAGACTCACTGGAAAATTACTTTATTTGCGGTATGTTTTACACACCTTTCAAACCCTTATTACTGCAATTTGTCTCCCCACCCCCTAATTTTACTAAAAAGAAATATGCTACACAAGAAAGCATGAAAGGGTCTACATTAAATGTTCCATATTGTCAAACAGAACCCTAATGATTATGACATGAGAGGAATATTTATTTATTTATTCCCTAAAAGTTTGACCAGAGAAAATGATCTCCATAATATGCCCTAGACAGAACAGAAATCAGAGTACAGTAGAGAAAACTACAGCTCAATAGGGAATTGTTGTTCCACCCAGATCAGTGAAGCTAAATTTTTTAACTGTTAAAGATTTTTTTTCAAGTACTGTGAAACACTGAAAGTACACTGGGAAATTTTCTAATATGGACAACCTCTGTATTGATGTATATGTGCAGCTATTGAATACCTGTTTATCCAGGTAGCTGAGTTCCTAGTGTTTTGTGCCCATTCTTCCCATGTGACTGGAATATCATCTCCACCATTCTGATCTGAGAAGCAGGACATGATCCTGGTTACCTGGGCCATATACTGAGATGCAAACTCGCTCTAGTGATGTCCAATTTGTTTGTATTAAATCTGGTTTTAGAAATCATTGAACAAATAATTTTCTCTGCTTCTATAGTCCACTGCTGGGTAAGACACCCCGTGCGTCATGCCACTCAGAGGAGCCAAACAGTTGATTCTTGCTGACTTCTTCCATTCCCATTGGCCCTAGAAGTCTGAAGTTGCAATGAAGAGGAGGCAGAAGGGACCGAAGCAGGTAGCACCAAGGGCACATACTCCTGCCCTCGACAACAGCAAGTCTGATACATCATAATGTGCTTGTCACAGTAGGACAACAGTGGTGGGGTAACGGTACCAATTGCTCATTCTCAAGCTACTCTGGTTCTGGTCCACTTATGACATTAACAGGCTTACATTGGATGTCCCAGGACTGTTGATGTGGTGGCAGTTTACAAGCCTGGAGTAAAGTCAGAGAAACTGAGACTGAATGTGGAAAAAAACACAACATAAATTTGACAAAGTCATTATTCATTTCTGTGGGCTGGCCTCTGTGATGAGGATTCCCCCAAAGAGCAGTAAGGACCACCGGGGGTTTTGGTGGCAGGGGAAGGAGTCCCAAAGGATGGTGCTTCAAACCTACCTATGGGTACAGTTGAAAAACATTCTTTTCAGTCTGTAGGAGTTTTCATATCACATTCAGGAGTAGTGTTAATAAAAAAGTAGCGTTGTGCTTGATTAAATATGCTTCATTCCCATATGTTATAAAGTGGACTTTAATGCAAGGCTGAAACCTGGATGTAGATTTCTTATTAGTATTCATATTATTATTTAATATATATCCTCGCTGCCTGTCATGTCAAGTACTATTTTCCTGTAGAAGTGAAAGTACATCTTCAAGGAACTTTCAAATCCCAATGTCTCCTCTTTAGGCCTCATTTTGACATCCACTTGGTTCATAAGGAGCCAAAACTTGGTACCTGAGTTGACAAAGTAACTGATAACAGTTACAGTGGTGATGCTTATGAAAAGCATGAGACCCAGGCCACAGTTTGATAACACCAAGTTTGCATTTTCTAACTTTAAATAAAAGGAAAAGTACTTACATGATGGAAGGCATTGGTCTAGCATATACTCAACTTCCTTATGGAAATTTGATTCAAATATACTGATGGGTTAACTTTGAACGACTAAGGTTTATGCAGTGGCAATGAGACCACATGCCCACAGCTGGTCTGGAGCAAACCTGTAACTGCCAAATGATGAAAGTCTCATAGAGCCATCACAACTCCACAGCGGTATTTTCTGCACTGTCTTCACATGTGAGGCACTGGTGTTAAAATCGGACACCCTAACCCTATCTAAACTAGGGAACACAGGAATAATTCTGGGTTCTCGAGCTCCCTGAGAGGTGTCCCTCTCCCTGTCACAGCAGGACACAGACACAGTACCTGCCACTCTTCCTCCCTCCCTGTTTATCTATGCCCCGGTGCCTGCGGCATACACAAGCTGGGTGAAACTCATCTGTGCAGCAATGTGTTTCATAGAGGCCCCCAAACACGATCACTGAGGGACAAGGGGCTGAAGACACACCACCACCATGACCCATATCCATGGATCCATGTGGACACAGACTGTGAAGAACACCATTAGAAGTGAAGGAGAACAAACTCAGCAGAAGAAAAAAAATCCCATTTCTATGTAACATTCCAACATTTTATATCTGATACCTATAAAAATAAACAAAACCTTCAATCATATTCATGAAAATGGAATTCTATCACATGTCCATTTAATGATCAGGATATGAACCTTCTGAACTGTCAGATGTGTTTTTTTTATTTCCATACTTTATTGGAAAGATGAACTGGGTCAGATTTCCTGGTTTTCCTGGTGTAGGAGTGTTTTTCATTGTATCACTCTGAATTCATAGAGAGTAAGGTCTTGAATCTAGATTTCTCTCATGACAGGCTGGAGAATGTGATCTTTTTAGCTTAGAAAAAAAAACAGAAGAAAGCTATACCCCTTTCCAAAGAAAACTTCATTAAAATAGAGGTCTCTTATTATATGTCTCATGTTTGGCAGCCTAGATATTTTTAAAGAAATGAAATTTTATCCAAAGTTTTCATTCTTGATGTGATACTAGGTTTCTCAGGCATTAGGAACAGCACTTAGACTGTGAAAAACAGGCACCTTGGGTTTGTTTCAAGTCCTAGAGATAAAAAGTTTTGCTCTTTCTGTGTTTGAAACAGGCTGATTCCTTCTCCATGTATCTGGGCCTAGCAGGAAGCATTGGAAACATTGGAAATTAAGTTGTTTTAATCTGTTTGGGAGTGAAGCAGTCCCAGGCAAAACAGAGATTTTATGTCAGGAAATGTCTTGCAAAGCATAAGCTAGAAAATGCAGAGCATGCTCTAATAGAGGTGGAATTTTGTATGAATTTAACCACTAAAATACAGGCAATCTCTGCTACCTACAATGAAAGTGAGGACCCTTTCCAACAGAGTGTTTCACTGAAATTCTTCCTGGAGAGACTCCTGACCGTGATAAGCTGGTCTTCTTTAACCTTTCATGTTTGCTGGAAAACTGAAGATCAATTTTATCCTGGAGTACGTTTCATGCCTTGCAGAATTTTTTTGTTTTTTTCTACAACATATGAAACAAGAAACTGCTATATAAGAGCAAGTCTTTGAATTTAGAGTAAATTGTATGTGTTCGTGATGAGGAGAGCATAACTCTAGAATTTAAGTTTAGATCGCTATTTTCAACAAGATTTTACATCATATTCTTAGTGGCATGGGCTTTCAAGAACTGATATGGGCTGGGGGACTTCAGGCAGAGCAGAAGGACTCACTCTGTGTTGTGTGGCTGAAGAATGACATTTTGAGTACTTCGTGATGAAAGACAAAGTTTAAGAAGTTTGTTTCATGTCTTAACTGACAAATGAGTCCTTCTGCTGGATGGATCCAGTCTGAGATTCTAGATGATTACCTTGATCATCTCTTTCTGGACTTTGTAGTTCTTATTCTATTACCATCAAAAGTTGCTCCTGCCCAGCATCTAAGATCTGACTGGGCTATGCATATGTTTGCCTATACACAAGTATACGCAGCTCCCCCAGGGTAAGAGATTTCTCAACTCCTGGTAATTCATATCCCAAGCTTCTACTTCTTGCAGATGCTCAACTGTTATTTTATGCTTGACTGAAATCCGAGTGAATTAGTGAAAAAAAAAATCACCTTTTGATGTTGTATTTTGCTCATCTTTAAAAACAATATTGATGTCCTACATCTAAATTGTAATATAGGAACGTGCATTAAATCACTTTTGCTCTCATCAGCCTGAGCACAATACAGATTTTTAGATGTCTTTCCATGTCTTTCACATGGAAAAAAATCTGGCATTAAACTCTATTTTAATAAAGGCAAAATAATAGTGAACCAAACAAGGCTCTGGCTTCAACTGGTAATTCTCAGGTCTGAAATGAATATTGCTACAAAGACAAATATATCCAAGACACTATTCAACCTTTTGAATTGGTGTAAAAGTTGTTAAGTTTCTGTGGTTCATTCATATACGTGACACTTCATCCAGCCTTCACAAGGAAAACAGTCCTGTTTTATTTCAGTTCTGACACATTTCCCCTTGGTTTCATCATCTGGTGCTTGAGATAGTGGATTAAGTTTCAGGAGACAGTGAATTAATTCTGGCCTCTGCCACAAACTCTCTCCACCATCTTAAAAGGCATATGCAGAGAGATCAACAGACACTTTTAGGTGCTTTCTGTAGGCTAAATGCTACAAGGTGATCTATGAAAGGACCTTCCTCACCCTCCCAAGAGTTGCTGACATATCACAATACTTCTCAGTCCATTTTTCTATTCTCCTGGATGAGTTTCTGGCCGAAGTGAATGATCCTAACCACTGGGATATTGATTAGCCTGCAGCTGTTATATGGGGAGGGGAAGGCGGTGACCATTTCCTCTTGTTTTTCTGAAGTTGCACAAGAGAGAGGGAGAAAGGAGAGCAGCACTAAATACATTGGTGGTTCCTGGCAATGAAGCACTTGTTTTCTTTGTTTTACACTTCCAGAAGGGGGTCCTTAGACCTCCTGCTCTCAGAGGTGAATAAAGTAATCATATCCTGGAGTGAGTGTTAGTTCAAGGCACATCCTTTTTCTCTTGATAGCTCTGAGTGACTCCCTAAGCAGAGTCCTGGTTTTGGTTGTTCCTTCCCCCAGGCTCCTCTGCATTGCACAGAGAGCCAAAATGTAGGCTAAGGCTTTGGATGCCAGCACAGGGAATAGGCAATTGAAAAGACATGGTTGAAACACTCAGGTTTGCACAGCTTATTCTCAAATGCAAACTTTAGCCTAGGGGGACTAATCATCCCAGGATCCCCATACACTCCACAGAGAGAGAGAAGGAGGGAGGGAAGCTCCAGGGGTTGATTCAAAGCCTATCTTCAAGCACCGTGAATCATGCTCTGGAAATGTCTGACTACGGTTACCTTTTGTGGATAGTCCTTAGGTAACATGCTAAGTTTAGCCTTAATCTCTTTCCTTCATCTCTGTAAAACAGATCTAATTGTATTTCTCTCCCTCAGAGGAATATTGCAAAGATACCCTTATCCATGCCCAGAAGTCAAATTTTCAAAGTGAGTATCCATATATCAATAGATAAATACAATATGTGGGTATATACAAACACCATTTTTATTTTTGCAGATGTAAAAATGCATAGCCCCGTTAAGAACTACTGTGTGGATCACTGGAAAAAAAAACAACCAAAAAACAAAAAAAAAAACTAACCCACGGGAGCTCAGTATGTGAAATGTCTAACTCCTCGGTAGACCAATCAGATAGACAGTGACTCCATGGAGGGAATATTTCTGTCTTTTTAATAAACATTTTGTCCTTGAAGAACTGCTGTGAAATTCTCACCATACCAGATCCTTGCTTTCTCAACTAAACAATTAAAAATTCTATGATTAAAAGGCAGAGGATGATATCATTATCCACCTGAAAAGCTTTTTAATAATAGCTATCCACTAATATGAAGAAGGCATTAGGAAACTAGGTTAAAACATGTCACTTTATTTATGACATACATGAGCTTTATCCTGTGTACACAGAAGCAACAGCAAATATCTGGTTGACTCTAGTCTTTCAGGATTGTGAACTCCGTGCACACATTTTCTTCGAGTCCCATTAGTACTAATAGGAGTTGCAGGCTCATGCATTGAGAGGGTAGCCTGTGCCCTAGGGAGTTTTTGAACATCAGAATAAATTTGAGAACTGTTTTCTCCTGCTTTAAAAAGAACAACTACAATCCTTGTTGAAAACATAGAACAGGGTACAGATATTACTGACAGAGCTGAACCACTAGCCAGGAAATCAAAAAGTACTGCACCTCTAGTGATGTTCCCTGATTATTATTCCATTTTGAAAAACAGCCACAGAAGCAGGTAATCCAAGAATTAGAATTTTCTTTACATTCTTTGAAGTCAGTTGCCACTGTTTCGCAGCAGTTCCTGTATGTCAAACAGGCTTTCATTATCTTACACTCAAGAAGAGGAATGGTTTTACAGCAAGATGCTGCACATATTTCTGATATTCTAGACAATTTTTAACCATTTCAACAGACAGAAAATTGCTCGGTTATATTGCAGAGGAAAAGAATTTTACCCTTTTTTCCTTATTTTATAATTCTTAAAATGCCCAGACATAAGCAATGCCCTATTCTTTCTGGCTTTATTCTCAATCACTACCTGTACTTATTGTAATCACATGAATAAACAAAAACAGGAGAAAAAAAATCAGTAAGTCTTGAAATGTAACCACTGTTACTTCAGTCAGTTGAGAGTACAGTCTATAACCTCTAATATTATATGTGATTCTGGGTATATTTTTTTGTCATTGTTTTGAGATTTACTTAACCAGAAAACAGAAACATGACAACAAAAGGTAGAATTGAGATCACTGAGGCATAGATGAGCTGATAATTGGCTTTCTTCAGGTTAGCTTGAAGGTTAGGTGATAAAAGTCCTTTTTACAGTCCTATTACCTTTTTCCTTTTGTATCATTCTACTATAGGGTAATCTTCAATATTTCACACATTTTGGGTGGATGAACTTCTTAAATGGTGATCTAGGCAAATCACTTAAAGAACTCTTACTGTACTATTCAGTTACAACAGTCAAAAACTGGCAGTGGCTTTCACAAAGCCAGGCAAGGGTAGAGCTTCTTTTCTGTTCTGCTTGCTTTCAGTTGCCCAAAACTTTATTTCACTTTTATTCTGATCTTATGATATTCTTTCAGAAGTCTTTGGATGATTAGCATCTTCAGAACCGAGATGCTGAACACATTCAAATCCCCCACTGCACAGCAGCACATGCTGGGAGGGATTAAATAATACAGCTAATTGCGCAGCTAGAATACATACCTCTAAAGTGACTATCACAGCCTTTGGTCAGTTAACAGTTAAAGTAAATAACCTGAACTCTTTTGTGTCCTTCTGTGCAATGTTTTCAGAAGTCAATCAGTTTCCAAACCTGGGGAAAATTCTATCCCTAAAGAGTTTCTTCAGACACTAAAGGCATTCACATAATATAAGCAAATACGAGCAAAAATGACTATTACACTTCCACTTATTACTGTTAGCAATATTAATCATGACTTTACAGCCTCTACATTCCATGTCCCATAAAATGAAATGTCGGTGGTATTATAAAAGGTCTAAGCCTATTTAAAAACATTAATACCATCAATAAATATCACTATTTGCTCATAAGGCTAGACACTGTAAGTGCTAAGTTCAACTTGTCACTTGATTATGATAAGCTTCTTCAGTTTCAGTTTGCAATTGAGGAAAAAGAAGAACCTGCTTCTCAGTTTGTTTTCTCAGCATAATCTTCAGTTTAATACTCATTTCAGTATTAACCCTGATTAGCTTTATTGATGTTTAGAACATTTGGGCCCAAGTGATCCATTTGTCTGAGAGAAAAGTATTTCTTTTTAACACAGATGCAATAACAGGCAAAGGCAAATGTTTTCAAGACACTATAAAAAACACATATCAGATCCCATGGATGTTATTCATAAATATATCTAAAGGTGGTTCACAGAATCATAATTAGCTTGACATAATCAAGCAGGTTGGCTGCTGAAAGCCAACAGTACAGAATTTGTTAAGTCTGATTTCAAAACACAAGTGTTTCAACTCTTTTAGTGCCTCAAGGCAATGTACAATGCATACTTCTTCTAAGTCTTCTGTTACTGAAAATCACAATGCCTTGTGGCTGCTGACCGCAAGGGAGAATTTTATAAAGGTATGAACTTGAATGAGCAGCCTGTAAACAATTCCTTTACACTCTTATACACAAGCAATCCAAAAATCAATATATTGATTTACAGATAAATAATGGACTTGTCTGAATGCTCAAGTGATCAAAGCACATTCCTTTATCTCCAGCAAATGCAGATAATCAGAAGTGCTTTACCAGACCATGTTTCTAGAATATTACAGTAAGCAGTGAGCAACCACAATCAGTTGGAAATCGTACCCTTTTGGTATTCCTATATCCCGTGCACCACATGCTGTTTTCCTTCATGTGGCAAAGAATACTACATTTCATGTAGCTTTTGCCAAAAAATTATGGTAATACTAATAAAAAAGAATTTTCATTAATATTTTGGTGAATTTGGTTCTCTGTGACACATTAGCCTACCACATCTGATGTGGTTGGGCACTCAGATGACTACAAGGGAATAATGGAAACAGCTGTGAATTCTGGACCTTTCACATGGATGGATATTCACTGGCACTGTCAAAAAACAGGCTATGAACTAACCATGGCCCACTTGACTGAAATGATTAACAGCAATTGCAGTATTTAACTCACAAGGAAATCCTCAGACCATCATAATCCAACAGAGTCCAACCAGCTCATGTAATTACCTGCATCCAAAGTGATCTTTTCATGCTTGGGGGGGAAATCATTAAAATATTTCAGGTAAGTTCCACCCAGTTGAACACAGGCATATCTAAAATGCCCCAAAGCCACACAGGAAGTTCATGTGAATAAATGAGGTACGCCTCTGTAGCTATGTTTGATAAAAAAGGCTTGCCTGACTATTTGCCATTTACAAAGTCCTGTGCTTGGATTTTGGGTGAGTTGTCACTCCTAAAAGACTTCTGACACAGGGAGCACATCAGTAGACATTGTTCACTTTGACTTTAGCAAGGCTTTCGACACTATCTCCCATAATATCCTCACTGACAAGGTGATGAAATACAGACTAGATAAACAGTGAGTTTTATTGAGAACTGACTAAACTGCCGACTTCAAAGGGTCATGATCATCCTTGCGAAGTCCAGTTGGAGGCCAGTCAATAGCAGGGTACTCAAGAGGTTGATCGTGAGACCAATACTGGGTAACAACTTCATTAGTGACCTGGATTAGGACAGAGGGCACCGACAGCAAAGTTGCAGATGATACAGAACCGGGAAGTGGTTCATACACCACATGACTGTGTTGCCCTTCAGCAGACTGGAGAAATGGGCTGACAAGACCTTCATGAAGTACATCAAAGGGAAATTACAAGTCCTGTATCTGACTCTATACCCCAGTACATACTGGAGGCCAACTGACTGGAAAGCAGTTTTGCAAAAAAAGACCCTGGGGGGTTCCTGTTGGACATCAGGTTGAATATGAGCCCATAGCATGCCCTTGCAGCAAAGAAGGCCAACTGCCTCCTGGACTGCATTAGGAAAAGCATGGCTAGCAGGTCAAGGGAAGTGACCTTTCTCCTCTGCTCAGCCCTGGTGAGACACATCTGGGTTTCACACAGCTCTGCACTTACCAGTACAACAAAGATGCAGAAATACTGGAGAAAGTCCAGAGAAGGACCACAAAGACAATTAAGAGAGTGGAACATCTTTCGTATGAAGAGTTGCTGCGAGATGTGGGACTATTCAGCCTGGAGACAAGAAGGCTCAGGGGGGATCTTATCCATGTGTATAAATACCTGAAGAGGAAGTAAAGACAATAGAGTCAGGCTTGATTAATTTGTGTTCAGTGACAATACAAGAGGCAGTGGGCATAAATTGAAATTCAGGAAATTCCATAAGAAAACTCTTTTACCTGTGAGGATAACTGAACACTGGGACAGGTTGCTCAGAGAGGCTACGAAATCTCCATCCTTGGAGATAATCAAAACCCAACTGGACAAGACCCTGAACAACCTGCTCTAGTTAATCCTGGTCTGAGCTGGGAAGGTAGACTGGATAGTATCAGGAGGTCCTGTTCAGCCTCAACAATCCGTGATCTGTGATTCTGTAAACACATTAAGTTAGAAGAACATCTTGCCATTTTATAAGTTTAAATGAACCTGTATCAAATTGAATCACTTTCTTTTAGATGCAACACTTGCTACTGTTTGTTATTGACTCATCCAGCATGCCTAATCTTGACCACATCCAGTTCTCACTGCTCTTCTTACTCCCATGTTCTTGGAAATAAGAACTCATTACCTAAAAAGAAAGGCCTGAATCCTCAGGCAAATCAGACTGAAGTCTCATATGTAAAGTTAGCTTCTCAGAGAATTCTCCTGAAATCCTGTCAGCCACAGCAGCCATAGTCATGGTCCACCCTCCTATTGGAGGACTTTGTGAAGAGACAGGGTAGGATGCTGTGACTATGAATTCATTTCACAAACAGTAGGCCTGATGAACAAGTACAAATGGAAGATACTAGTAAAACAAGGTTAAATTGGTTGGTTACATGACTACATGTCTGTTTTTCTATTCCTGAGGGAATCCTTGTGTTTGAGGAGTTTACTCACATGGTTGGTACCAAATGAACTTCCAGGGGTCCGTGGTCACGTTCCCAGCAAACCTCCTTCTTTCATAAATATCTTGCTGTTTTGTTTCTTTGCCTGACACCTTTTGTAAAAGCAGTTCCAGACACAACCCCCTTAATCCAAAGCATTCCTAGGAATGTATAAATGGGGTTTTCTGCCTATGAAAGGATGTGCTACACCTACAAGGAAATATCACAGACATAAAAAAATCAGTTAGTTCTATTTTCATAACAGTATTTAAAGAAATATTTCCCACTGCTACCAGCTTTTATCAGGTACTTGCTTATACAAACTGAGAAATGCATATCATCTTCTGGCTACTGTATGAACATCTTTCTCAAAACCGGGGTTTGAGATTATGACCATTAGACAAGAGAAAGCTTTTGCTGGCTTCAGTGGGCTTTGCTTCAGCCTCTGGCTTTAGCATTAGAGATAGCAGTATGTAATTTTCCATTAGCATCATGGTCATTGACTCAAAATAATTTCCGGTCTTCAAGGGTGGATGGAGATTGTCCAGGTAATGTCTGGATGCAGGTGATCGTCATTACATTATACCTTTAAGGAAAGGTTACTCTTGACGCCCTACAAACCAAACAATGCTCCAGCCTACAGAAAACAGACTGTCTTCAGTAAGACAATGCATCTCTATAAGCAGAAAATCTACTACTTGCAGTTATTGTATTCTGCAAGTGTAAAATCTGGTCTCATCTACCAGTGGTGATAAAGGACTGTATCAAGTTCTAGACAAATTAGGACAAAAATGTTGCAAGCAGAAGTTTCAGTTTTTACTTTTTATGGCCATAAGGGGCCATACCAAAGAGAATCATCATTCTACTGTCATCTGCTGGATGCTTGAAAAGATTTTCTGAGTTAAGTTTATTAATAAGTGAGAATAAGGGGGAAATGCCTAGAAGGGGACATGTGACAGAAGAGCTGTGAGTGAAACCAGAACTCTTTGCTCAGAAGTACACAAGAGGAAAAGAGAGAGAGAGATGTAGTCTAGTTCAATGCATTTCTAAAGATTCTCACAACACATCCTATTTTTTATGTAGCAAGCACTGTGGGCTCTTAGACTGGGTCTCAGGAGTGTTGGTTGCAGTTTCAGTGTCCTCTGTAACTAGTTTTTGTCACTCGGTTCTCCATCTCCGATATAGGGATACCACAAGTCACCTGTGGATAACACAAGCTACTTTGTAAAGCATTCTGACATCACTGTTGGGAAGTGCTACAGAGGAGCAACGTGTTGCTCGTTACTGTAGTCTTTCTTGCTTAATTTTTTTTAAAGCAGTTCCACTTTTTCTTGTGCTGCCCCAGCTTTTTGCAGCATGAGCACGTATGTAATTATTAAATATACATAAATGGAGTGAATTTCAAGTGCCAGGAGTGGGCACACACTCTCCTTATTCAGAATTTCATAAGGGGTGTTAATATGCAGAGTTGGTGTGTGCACTTGGCAGCTGCACTGACATGATAGAGCGTCAGCTTCTTTGTTAATGATCCGCATAGGAAAGTATCCCCACATAGGCCTTGACAATTGACATACCATTACAGTCTATTGCGTCAATAATCCATGCATTCAAGTGCTCCCCACTCTTCCAGGCAAGGCTGACACAATAGTCTGTAATAGCTCTGTGCAGTATGTGAACAGGAGGCCTTGATATTAGAGTAGGATGACTCTGAAAGAGACAATACGGTCTAGTGTGTAAATAATCCATGTATTATAAGTATACAGATCCTCAAGGATCTTTGGATCTGATATAGTCTCAAGGAGAGTTTCCTTTCCCCCCAGAAAATGACACAGGATGTTTGGTTTTTAAAACAAGAGCTTTTCTTCTTGAAAAATTACAGCAGAAATGTAGGCTGACATCCCTAACACCTGTGCAGGGAACTGGAGCTGGAAATTGGTATGAAGTCCTGTTCCATCCTGATGACATTAAAATAGCACCTTCTCCCTCAGTGACAGCTCTCTGTGGATTGAATCACACAAGCTGCCTGCTGTGGCAAAAATAACCTGTGACTCTTTTAGCGCTCCACAGTCAATGAGCCAAATCTGTGTCTACACGACAGTCACTGCTGTGGCCACAACAGAGCAGAGGCACAACCAGATTAGCTAATATCGCTACCAAGAGCAGTTTAGCAGCTCAGCATGGTGGGGAGCTTTGCCTGCCTGAGTAGGTGGGTGAATATTCACTCAGGAAGCACTTGCTGAGCTCCCTGTTGTTCCAGCTAGAAGGTTTGTGGCATCTGAATTAGCTAATTTTTAAGCTGGTGTTCATATGTCGACAGCATATTGCAGCGCTTGCAGTGTGGTCATACACTAAGCATCAGTGACATGCCAAGGCTCTTTTACCTGTGCCAGCTCTAAACCAACAGGTTACTAAATTCTGGATGGCACTTTCCTAGAAACAAAAATTAACACTCAAGAGTGAAAAAGAACTGATTCACTGGTAGTGCCTTTGTTAGGACAGCCACAGAGAGCAGTTTAAATACAGAGAGATATACATAGCAGTAACCCCTGGTAGCAGCTGTAGGTCAAACTAAAAGTTCACCTCTTGATTTCTATTGTATTACAACGAGATGCCAGTTTACTGTTTTTGCTGACTTTTCTACATAACTGGCAGGCCGGTGCTATTTAAGCAGCTCTTAGAGGCACACAATGCCTTAAAAGCTTTCATAGGGCATCAGCCTTGATTTTGCTGAATGTTTATGTGTATGTTCATGTGTGCATGAATTTGCAGTAATGTAGTCCTCCAACACAAGAAATGAGTGTCCAAACACCGACTGTTGGACAGCTATCAGAATTCATACTCGGTAAGAGCAAAACTTCCAACCTTTGTTCCGTATGATCCTTTAGGGCACTCCCTTTCTGTCATTCAGCCCAACATGATTTGTAAACACTTTACTTGCTTACCTACTGGTTTCATAAAGTTGCAGCTTCCTGCCAGGTTGGTTTTTTTAGGGTGGGTTTTTGTTTTTTTTTTGAGAAGAAATATGTTGGGTGATCATTCAGGCATGCCCTCTACATTCTAAATAGCTAGGAAGTGGAGAAAAGTCACTTTTAAAAACTATTTTCCTCTTTCTCTTCTACCTTATTTTATTGAAGATGGGCTCTTTGCCTATATATTCTCTGAAGGAGGACATTCCTGTAACCCAGCCTATACAGGAAGGAGGTCAGGAGGTTTCTCTCTCCATTAATCCTTCAAACATTTCCTTTCCTACTTCCCAGTCACTGAAAGAAGCGTCCTTTATTTGTCAGTTACTGTGAGTAGCTTTCCTGAAATGGAAAGAAATGGGGCTACAGGACCTACATCTTGCCCTTGGAGGTTCAGTGCATATGTCTTTTTCATCTTAAAGAGAAAACTGAGAGAAACTGGTTTTGTTGTCATTTAAACATATGCAAAGTGGATGTTATATGGTACCACTCTGACTTGTATGAGAATATGGCAATACCTATTATCTACTCAAACTGACTACCTTATTATTGTAGCATTCATATGATCATTGTTCAGCAGTCTTTGGAAACAAAGGCTATTTTTAGTTAGTGACTTTTGACATTACTTTAATATGCATCAGGGCCAGTTTGTAAGTTCTTCTGGCATTTGTTGTAATAAAACTGTACTCCTGATCCTGCTGGGTAGGATTCAACTTACTTAAGTACAACCACCTGAAAGTTGGGTGTGCCGTCTAAGCTAGTCTTCTAGTCTCCATTTACAGTCAGCAGAGAAGTAGGCACTGCCAAGAGACAGTTGATTCTATTCTAAAATAGATATATGACAGAATTAATTGAAACACTGATCTTTTGCATAGTTAAATTTAGGTGACGGGGATCCTGTGCATTTTTTAATGATCATGATCACATAACATGCTAGAACCTCAAGGTCCCAGCTGGGACTTGGGTGTACTGAATGTTGCACTGACTTAAATAGATTTATGAGTCATGTCATTATGGCTATCAATAGACTTCAGGGGTTTCACACTGTCTAATTTTAGGCACATAACTTGAGTGCTTAAGTACTTAAGGTCAATGCCACAGCAGAAGTTCTGAATCATTGGAGGAACTTGCCTCCCTCTGCTTATGGTGGAGGGAGTCTGCTAATCTCTTGAAATAGGTGCCTGTGATTAAGTACTGTGAAGTCTCTCCCCCC